>ML102357.1:0-33032 GCA_003697995.1 Taxidea taxus jeffersonii | reverse complement strand
ACACACACACACACACACAGACACACACACACACACACACACACACACGTTTTTTCTAGTCTCTGGCATGTGGAGCCTCTCCTGGTCCCAGACCAGTCTCTTTGTAACTTATTGTGACAGTTCACACAAGAGCCACCAGGGGTCTCTGTTTCCGTTACAAATCTTGTTCCGTCTGGGCCAGAGAACTTAAGCCTTTTTTGAAATCTCTCCATCATAAAAAAATTGAGCAGGATGGGACTGGATCCTGTAATCTGTCTGCGGTTGGGGGCTTTCCCTCTGTCTTCTCTCTGTTGGTGTGAACTGGTCATTGGTGTTTGCTTTTGCTCTCCTCCATCCTCTAGGAATACAACCTGGTCTTTTTATAGAACTTCTGAAGTTTTTCTGAGTGTATAGACATTTCTCGGGTTCCTGTCTTTGTCTCTGATGGGCCATTTTCCATTTAAGACACTTTCCTGTATAAGACAGTTTTATAGCTGGTTCCTTTTAGGGTAAAGAGTCTTAAGAGAGTTTTACTGTGTTTATGGCGGGTTTGGAAAAGGTGAGAAATAGGTCCTTCTTCCTCCCACTGTTTTTGGGCATTTAAGACAAAATTCATTATCTTATTCAAAAATTAAATTCAGCTTTGCTAACCCCCAAATTGTTCCCGAATGAAAATGTAACCTAAGTTCACCCCTCTGGTTTGGTTATTCTGTAAGATCTCTCTTCAGGGACCAACAGGGGCTTGGAGAGCCCTAGTTAGATTAAAGAGAGACCATTACTCCTTAAAACTTGTTTTCTTTTATCCAAATAAGAACAACTAAGAGCTTTGGCCCCATGGGCTCTAAAGTCTTCCTGAGACTGGAATCTAACAAAATAAAAAATTGGATGCTGAATATTTTGGCCTTCTGTTGGCCTTTTTTCTGGTTCTCCTCCCAAAAAAAAACAGAAATGATGCCCCTGCCTACTTTAATCTGGTCTCTGAACCTGGTGCCCCTGGTCCCAGCTTCCCTGTCTTCACGCTGTCCTGGCAGTAGCAGGGCTGGGGACTGTCCCACCCTGTTTCATGAGTCTCAGACAGCTCCTTCAGTTAAAGCTGAAGCTCATTCCTTTTTCTGGCTTTAAAGCTATGCTTTTAGCCTTATTTTCTACAGGTCAAGAGAGGTGGTGGGTTGCCATTCAGATAGGAAAATCTGAGTTTCCTTATGTTTAGCCTAGAAGATCCTTTTCAGATCCTCTGAAGTTGGCAGTTGGTGCTGTGGAAAGTGGTAGGATTTTCCTCATTCTGGGTGATGGAAAGAGCAGCTTTGGGTGGCATCGCTAATCACTAAAAGGCTAACCTGGCATACCAGGACGACTACCCCAAGAGCTAGAAAGGAGAAAGGAAGAACTCCTTCAGTCGAGTGAGTCAGCTTGTGAGAAGCGACCCGCAGGCCTCTGGGTTCTTGGCTTTTGTTGCTCTGTTTGCTGGCCTGTCGTCTGTCACTTGGACTTGCACAGGTCTTGAGCCAACAGGGGCTTTCAGACCGAAGGATCTGTTTCCTTAATGAAAATGGAAGCCCTGCCCTTCACTTTACATTCCTTTTGCTCCAACCAATCAACACTGGGACCCACACCTGCCCTTTCCCCCTCCTCCCAGCATCCTCCTCTCTGAGAAAGTCAAAGCAAAGCTTTCTGAATGACTACGCTTCGGGCCTCTTTTGTTGTTCCTGCCTTATTTCTCTTGCGGCCCTTGTACATGACTTGTGTCCGCCATCCCCTTGGTCAGTGTCCCTCTGCTGATTTGCCTCATGAACTGGACAGTGTGTGAGCAGCCACCTACTTCCCCCAGCTCTGGGAGCCACGTTGTCTTCCCCTCTCTGGTGCTCCTGACACCTGTGAGACCGGCCTGTCGAGGGGACTAGGAACCCACAGAAGGAGAGTCCTTCTCGGCAGAGCTCCTGCGGCCAACTGGAATTCAGGCTGCACACTGTGATCTTTACACCGAAAAGCCAAAAGGAGCTGGCCACCCAGGGCCTAGGGAGACCAGTCTTCCTCAGATCTGCTTGTCTCAACCAGCATGATGCTTCAGAGAGCCCCACTCTGCCCCTTGAGGCATGGATCCTTCTCTTGGGGCGGACTCGGGTCAGTCTTTGGGGGATCGGAGGCGGGGTGGGGCTGCCAGCATCCCAATCTGGAAGAGAGGAGTTTGCAGCCAGCAGCCTGTCAGCTGGAAACACTGGTCTCAGCCAACCTCCTCAGGGCGCCCTGGTTTCTCCCCAAGGAGATGAGGAGAGATGATGCCAGCAACAGGATGAACAGACCACCGGAAGGGCTGGTGTGTGTGTACCCCACGTGCAGAAGAGAAGCTTAGATCTTCCAGGGAATTGCAATGTTGTGGCGTCTGACTTGTATGTCACGTTTGTGTACAATGGTCTATTTGAAACAGTGTTGAGAACTGGAATATTCTATGTATGCTTGGACATGCTTTGTGTGAACCTAAGACTGTCACTCAACAGATGTTGGATTGGGGAAAATCCAAAGCACAACTTCGAAATAAAATACGTTTTTAGGTTTCGATGCTCCCAGTTCATATCCCTTTTCTGCCCCCCTGAGATCTCCAACCCAGGAGTCTAGCTGCCCAGGAGGGAATGTGATTGGTCTGTGGTGAGAGCACCCTGCTGGCAATAGGAGAAATGTGACCTCAGGAGCCAACCACCCTCTCCCTCCCAGCAAGGCCTGGCACAAGTGCATCTAGAATGTGCATTTCCCCCACAGCGTTTCCCGTCAGTGCAAGTGTGAAACCTACAAGGTTTGGTAGAAAGTCTTCTAGCTCCCCATTGAGCAGTCTGTTGCCATGAGAACCATTTCCTCCACTGAATGCACCCACCCTGTTTTCAGGGAGGACCCTTCTCGTTTCTGTCGCTGGTCAGATTTCCCCACTTGGAAGTGCAGCCGGTTGCTCGAGGTTTTGCCGGCCGCAACCAAGGGTGACCGAAGGTTGTATTTCTTCCACAAGCCAAGCCCTGAGTCATCCTACCTTTGGATGCCCCCTGCCTCTGGGAGAAGAGCTGAGCTCTATGCTTGTGCTGTTGGTGTTAAGTGGAGGGCCGGGGTGGGGGAGGGTACATAGGAAATGCTTTCTTGCGGCCTTTAGATTTTGATTCTAGCAGATCATAAGTTCAAGGGTGAAGCTATTCAAAGGTAGCAACTGATAATGCATCCGAGGGCTTATGCTTATTTTTACTGGGCTTTTTCCAATACCAGAAGCCCCTGGGTTGGGATCAGATCTCTCCTCTCCAAGGAGTTGCCCGGTGTTCAATGGTAATATGAGGAATCCTACCCCGAGACCTGGACCGGACACCATGCCCTAAAGTCCGTCCCTTCCATCTTGTCTCATGCCTTTCCAACCTGTCCTCTCTTCCCCCTCCTTCATTTTAGTAGTAGAGCTCCATCTTGAGCTTCAATTGCTGGCCCCTTGGTCTTGGAGAAGTCAAAGGTGAGGCTGTCCTGCCCCCCGTGCTCTGGGGGAGTTCTCCACCCCTGAGTGTAGGTGCTGACCTGGCAGATGGAGCTGGTTTATAAGCTGTGGGCAGAGGACCAACGAGCCTTTTCAGAGAGCCTAAAGGCAAAGGTGGGCTACCGTGGAGGGTCCGCTAATTCATTTTCTATATTCAGAGGGGAGCTTGATGGAAGCGAGTGACAATGAACACAGTTGAAAGTGGACCCAGATAGCAACGCCAAAAGGAGACCAGGGGGATCTGAATTTAGGAAATGGCCTTGAGCATCTACTCTAAATGTCTCTCTCAATAGATGCAAGAAATTTCTTTTTATTCTGGAGTTAGCCACCCTGGCATAGGGCATATGCCAAAGACTCACTCATCAGTCAGTCGACAAACTCTAAGCCTCACTGTGTGCCAAACGCTGTTGTACAGTATGAAGCAGGAGAAACAGGTAATGGAGCTTTCTGGTGTGAGGGAGAACAGATAAGCCAAGCAGGACTCGGAAAATGAAACAATGTAATAATAGGTCCTCAGTGCCTGGGGAAGGAGTAGGACAGTCCATCAAGAATTCAGTAAAGCTGAAATGATGACTAGATATCCAAATAGAAATATCAAATAGACTCTTGAATATATGAATATGGGGCCTTAGGGACAGATCATACCTACAAAGAAATTCAGGATCTCTTTTATTATGTATATATTCAAACCACGAAATTCCCAGGAAGAATGTGTACATGGAAAAAAGAAGGTCCCAGTAATTAGAAATCCAGTAGAGAGGAAGGAGCCAGCACAGACAGAGGGAGAGGTGACAGGTAGGTGCTGGGAGAGCACAATGTCACAGCACAATGACCAAAAAGACATGTTCCAAGAAGGAGGGAAGCTCAGAAGTCCAGTGCCAGTGGGTAAGAAGAGGCCAGCTAGAGGCGCTCATTCTCTGGTGACGTGGAGCTTTCAGTATATGAAAATGGGTCAGACTGGAGTGGGTTGGGTGGCCGCTGGGGAGGGAAGGGGCAGTCAGGAAGTCTTGGCACCTTATACCGACGCAGGGTTTTGAATGGGGAGCATCAGGAGGGAGCAAGGAGCCAGGTGTTTGTTTTTTCAATGGGCCTTGGGGCACCTGGGTGGTTTAATTCTTGGGCGTCTGCCTTTGGCTCAGGTCACGATCCCAGGATCCTGGGATCCAGCCCCCCACAGGCATCGGGCTCCCTGCTCAGCGGGAAGCCTGCTTCTCCCTCTCCCGTCCCCCTGCTTGTGTTCCCTCTCTCGCTGTGTCTCTGTGTCAAATAAATAAAAACTTTTGAAAATAAGTAAGTAAGTAAATAAATAAATAAATAAAATGGGTCTCTTGAGGCATATTCGCTCACGAGCAGGAGCCAATAGGATGGGAAGAAGGAACGTGCCGTAGAGGGTGAATCACAGAGCAGACATGGAAGGGCTGGCCATGGCTATGGAAAGAGATCCTTCCGACTCAGTGGAGGGAAAGCAGCTGCGAGGCACGGCGGGCAGAGGACGTAGGGGGAGAAGATGTTGGGGTTCCCTTTCGATGGCTTCTTGTATGTCAGTGAAGCTTACGGCAGAGGCTTGGAGAGTCAAGAGAACGAGGGAAGTGTTTTTCCACACCAAGAAAGACAAACACTTGGTGGCACAGCGTTGTTCCCGTCAGTGGCTCAGGGCTGCTCCCGTGGCTCCTCCCCCTAGTCCTTGGGGGAACAGTGCCAGGTCTGGCTGCCAGGTGTGTCCCTCCTTCCACACCCAACGCTCCTGGCCACAGCTGACTGATGAAGGTAGCAAGAAGCCCGGCTCTGAGACCTGGTCCCTCAGCCCCTCACCAATGGGGGAGCGCGGGGAGTACACCCGCCCGCCCTCGCCCTTCTTTCCTTTGCGGGGCGGACACGTGAGGCAGCTGTGACAGACAGGCTCAAGCCACGCAGGGACCAGAGAAGCAACAAGGATATGTTCGGGGCCCACTGGGTAGCGGGTACTGAATCTCAGTTTGCTTTACACCAGCCGTCTGAGAAAGGTCGGTGACTAGCTCAAGGTCAAGACCCAGTACGCTGGGAAAAAAGAACTTGCAGGAGAGGGGGACTTGCAGAGCACAGATGGAAGGGCTGGCCATGCAGGTCATGCAGAGCAAGGGGCAGAGTGAGGACTTCCACCTCCCTAATGGTCAAGTTCCTGTCCTTCCCACCACACACGGGGCCTCGCTTTATAGAAGGTGGACGTGAGCAAAGACCTGCTCTTCCCAACTCTGGCCCTTGTCCTGCCTTTGGATTGCCACTTCTGTTTCTAGGACTTCTCAGAGCCATTCAGGAAAATGTGCTGTGGCCTCTTCCAGGCTTCCTCTTCCCCTCAGGAGCCCACCAGTCTCCCGTGCTGCCCCACAATGAGACAAAGGGCTGTGCTGTCCAGCTGGGACCTGAGTGTGTCCACACAAAGGATGTGACCTCACGGAGGGTGGCCAATGAAACTTTATCTGTAACCACACAGGGCTTCAGGCCACCAACCCCCCGCTTCTCTAGCCTGACCACCGGTGGGGTCCTCTCCTCATACCTCTGGCCCTCTGCACCTGTTCCCCTGGAATGCCTTGCTGCTGACTCCCAATTCTCTTCCTCGATCCCCTACCTCCGAAGCCCGGTTGAGCGTGCTTTCTCCTGGCAAGCCCTCCTGGAGACCACCCCGTCTCTCCTGTCCCGCCTTGTTTCAGGTTCACGTCACCACCAGCTGAAGTATGCCTCCCACAGCGTTCACCATGCGGGCTGAACCCTAGCTCTAGCGGGAAGCCTGGGTCTTACCCTTGTGTCCTCAGCACACAGTGCCCGCTTCCTAGCAGCTGCTAGACACACGTTCGTTGTGTTTGAGACACATGTTCGTTGCTTAAGATCCTGGGAAAGACTGGCTGGGCTTGCTGGAGAGAGAAAAGTAGGCATGCTGGTAAAGACTGAGCAAGTTCATCAGGGAAAAATGAGACTTTCAGGGAGAGTCTGTGTTCTGTTGCTAACCTCTGGCTTAAGACAACAAAGGTCAGTTTCTCATCAAAGGTCCATGTCCCTTGTGGGCCAGCAGGGGGCTCTGCTCATGACAGTCACTCTGGGATGAGAATGGGCAGTCCCCAAGTCTAACAGAATCACAGGGTCAGAGGGCAGGTGCCCTGGGCGGGGTCTTTGGTTGACCTCCGCTCAGCAGAAGGTGCCAAGGAAGTGCACTTCTCCCACCGCTGGGTGAGTGGGAAGCTGGGAATCCTGGATGGGGAGCCCAAGGGTCAAGGACAGCTCTTGCTGGCCCTTCTGTGAGAGGCTGTGGCCTGGCACCCGGAGCCCCGGCCACCTGCCAGTAGCAATGCCTCCGGCTCCATTACCAGCAGGTAGACATCCATCTGAGCAATGAGGCAGTCCTCAGCCCGGCTCCTGTTCTGGTGTCACCGTGCTAGGGGTGGGGCCACCAGAGGAAACCACCAGGTGTTGCCATGGGAAAGTCCCTCCAACATTCTCTAGAAACACGGAATTTCCTGGTTTTAACCATTTCTTATCCAACCGCCATCTCAGAGCTGACCAGAACGGGGCCGACCTCTCCAGTCTCCTTGGGTGTGGGGCGTGGAGTCCAGACTGGGAAGTTGGCACACCTGGGTTTCAGCCCCAGCAGTCTCTGAAGATCATGGGCAAGTGTCTAAAGGAGTGTGGGCCTCAGTGCCTTCGAAGTCTGTAAAACACTTTCTTTCCAGTCTCCCTAGCGTTTCCATGCTTATTGTTCCGAGTCACCCACCCCAACAACGAGTAAAGGTTACTAACCTTGGATGAGAAACATGGGGAAGGGATATGGGCTCTGCTCAAGGTCACCCTGGAGGGCACAGTTTGGGTTCCAGGGTTTGCTCCCTGGGAAGAGTCAGACCCAACTTCTGGAGTGGCTAGGCCTAGGTCCTGGACCTCCCTGGGGATCCGGGGCGTGGGAACTCCGCCTTCCCAGGAGGCTCTCAGTTGGTTAACTTGCCCAACCTGCTGGGTTGACTGTGGGCTAAGTCCTGGACTTCCCTGCTCCGGGGACGGCAGATGCCCAAAGAGCACGCCGCCGCCGCCACGCCGCCCAGTCTCAGGTCCCGGCCTCTGTGGCTCTGAGTCTGGTCCCGTCACCTCCACTTGGGAACTCAGAGCATCCTTTCGCCTTCCTGTCGGGTGGCGGCTGCCGCCCCGAGGCCCCTGTCTCTTTAAGAGAGAGGACGAACACAATCCGGAAGTGTGCGAGCGCGGAGCCGGCTGCGAGGCCAGCAGCGTCTGCCCGCGGGGAGCCGGGACGAGACCCTCCGCTGCAGCGCCCCCAGCTCCGGCGGTGGCACGGGCCCCTCCGGCCGGCCCAGCCTCGGGGTCCCTGGGGCCGCGGCCTCCAGGATGCTGTGCGCCCGGCCCGTGGATGACTGCGAGCCCTGAAAGCTCGGCGGGTGCCACGCGCTCCCACCAGCCTGCCAGTCCCCCAGCGGAGATGGGGTGAGTGTGCCGAGCGGGCAGGGGGCGCTGGGTCCGGGCGGCCCGCGTGGGGCGGCGGCGGGGCGGCTCTCCGCTGAGTGCCGGGCTGCGGGCGCGGAGCCGGAGCTGTCCCGCCCCCGCGGCGCCTCCCCCTGCCGCTTCTGGGGGCCCCGGCAGTGCCCCGCGCGCCGTCTGCGGTCGTCACCCCTGCAGAGGGCTGCGTGAGGACCGAGAGAGGCGGGGAGGGCTGTGGCAGGGAGGAGAGCGGCCACCCGCCCACCACGCTCTTTTTCTGCGCTCGGCGTCACGTCCAGTTTCTGCCTCTGTCCTTTCCTCCTGCCCGGCTCCGGGGGCGGGGAGGACCGCCCTCACCCCACCTGGGGTCTTGGTACCGGCGCCAGGCCCGGGGAGTGGGGAGGAAAGTCTCCCGGAGCCGCTGGGGAGATGGAAACCCCCAGCGCTGTGGGGGAGGGTGACAGACAGGAAAGGGTTAAAGGGCTGGGGCCCGTGGCCTCCGACGGCGGCTGAGAAGCACACAGCACCATCAAACAGCACCGAGGGGTGCTCTCCGCCCTCCTCTTTCCGGTGTAGCTCAGCTCCTGGACTTGCCACAGACAGAAAGCATAACAGACACTCGCTCGGGAGAGTCTCTGCCTGATCCGCCGCTGCTCGGAGCGCAGGGTAAGTGCCTTTGGCCCAGGGAGAGCCCCCCGGGAGGGGGAGGAGGAGTGGCTGGCGGTGGGTGGGGCCGCGGGTGCCCTGGTCCCGCCGCCCACCCTCCATCAGCCAGCAGCCCCCCAAGGAGAGCAGCCTTCCCTGCACCCGGGGCCCACCCAACGTGCCCGCCACCAGCTCCTAGGCACGACCGGGGCAGGACCAGGAGCAGCACCCAGGACCTGCTGTCCTTCCAGGGCTGGGCCTTTTGCACAACTCTGTGCATTCCCCGGTCTGCCACTGCGCCCTGCCCCCAGCACCAGGGCCTGCGGGAAGAACCAGCCCTGGGAAGGATTATGAAGGGGATGGAATCTGCTGTCCCCAGGTTCCCCAGACTGGACCTCTTCCCTGGCCTTGATTTCAGGTCTCTCTGCCAGGCTTCACATCCCCAGGCCTGCTGGCATCGTGATTCTTCCTCAGCCTCTGGGATAAGGGGGTGGGGGACTTACCTGATCAACTCATTGAAACTGAGTTATTATATTGTCTTCAGGGAGTCTCTCTGTATCTCAGCTGCTTCTGGAGAATGCAAACAGGAACACATTTTCTGAAACTAGGACTTAGCCTCAGAGTCTCTTCAAGCGGCTGCTGGCTCAAGGAATTGACATTCTCAAGATCTGCATTTTAAAAAAGATTACAGAAAGAAGTCTCCAAAAAAAAAAAAAAAAAAAAAAGCTAAGGAACTGTAGGATTCCAGGCATGGTGACCCTGCATTGAGAACCTAGCAGACAGATGTTCGAGTCTAGTCCAACCTTACTGGGGGGTATTTGAGAGGCGGCGGCCCTTCTCAAGCTCCTTCTCCTAGACATCCCATTAAGACCAGCCCTGACCCTATTTTTCAGAGAGGATTAGAGTTTACTTTCTGGAGCTACACTCTCCAGAGCCAGTTGCTTTAGCGGAACTGGCCTTTGGAGAGAAGAGGATGGGGGCAAAGATGGAGAGTGGAGTTGTAGAAGTTTCAGACTTTCCCCCGGGCTACTGGGCCCTTGGATTTGATGGTGTCCTGCCCCCCCCCCAGGCACTCGCGGGCACACGCACGTGTTCACACTTGCACACTCACACGCACACTCATGCACACACACATTCAGACACAGGCACACTATCTCGCACACACTCACACGCACACTCACACACACAGGCACGCTCTCTCGCGCACGCACACTCTCTCCCGCACACACTTGCACACACGCACACTCCCTGCCACACCGTGTGCGTTCCTTTCCAGAGCAGCGCTGACCTGGCCACACTGGCCACCGGTGCAGCTGTTCGCTCACAGCAGCAGGAAGTGGTGGGCCCAGGCGAGTGGGTGGGGAAGGGCTCCAGGCTCGTGTTGCAATCCTGGAGATTTGTGGTGGTGTGGTTGACGCTGCCTGACCTGGGGCTCTTCCTTCAAGCGCTATTTCTGCTTCCTGGGACAATCCCAGGCCTGGATGCCAAAAACCCAGAATTCTCTGTGCTTGGGAGAGGTAACAGAGAAGAAGGTCTGTCTCGGCAGAGTGGCCTCTGGGGAAGGGGTTGGAGAAGACGGGGAGTGAGGACGGGTAGAGTGCCCTGTGGCGGGACAGGTGCCAGCTGTGGGCTGAGGGCCCCAGTGGCCGCACTTCTTGTTGGAGAAGTTTCTTAACCTTTCGGCGCTTCACACTTCCTCCATCCCCTCACCTTGGGAATGGCCACACTGGAACCGTTTGTGGGATGGTCTTGCACACAGCTCCCTGTCAGGCCACCTGTGTCCACCCCAAGTCAGGAATGGAATCCTAGACCCCAGTGTGCTGTTTTTCTAGGCCCAGGGCGGCCGGCCAGCCAGATGCAGAGCACCGTTAATTACCTCTGGCACACGGACGACCTGCTGGGGCAGGGGGCCACTGCCAGCGTGTACAAGGCCCGAAACAAGGTAGGACACAGCCCTGCCCAGGCCCCTCAGGCCCGGAAAGTTCTTGGCCCTCTTAGCCCCTGGTGGGCAGCAAGGGTAGTGTGTGGCGAGGCAGCGGGGGAGATGCTATGGCTTTGGGAAGAGGTGAGGGGAGCTGTGAAGGGCTCCTTGGGAGGCTGCTTCTGTCAGTTTGGGACTAGAGAGAGAGGAAGACACAAAGCCATCAACCTGGGAGGAGGGCAGCAAATCTGGGAATAGCAGAGCTGGGAAGTGGGACTCGTTTGGATTTTCCCAGGCTTTGTCACAGCTCTGTCCTGTGAGACCTGGTGCACAGTCTTGTCTCCAGAGCCGGGGCCAGAACAGGTTCCGGTCCCGGCTTCGCTGCAGCACCAGGGGGCTAGAGGCGCCTACGTGGTTGCTGCCAGTAGAATGGTAACAGGAACACCAAGCCATCCCTGCAGGTGCGCCATGCCCTCGGTCCCTCCCAAGGCTGGACCAGCCCTCAGTTCTCTCCGAGTGCAGGAAGGAGCTGAGTGCGGGGAGCCCCCAGCTCCAACCAGGCCGTCTTCACTCATGTCTGGTGTTGGGCAGGTGGGAGATGTTACATGGAGGCCTGGGGTGCTCCCTGGGACAGGAGGGGGACTGACGTTCTCCCCCACGGCAGAAATCTGGGGAGCTGGTTGCCGTGAAGGTCTTCAACACGGCCAGCTACCTGCGACCCCGCGAGGTGCAGGTGAGGGAGTTTGAGGTCCTGCGGAAGCTGAACCACCAGAACATCGTCAAGCTCTTTGCGGTGGAGGAGATGGTGGGTCCAGTGCTTGGTCAGAGGGAGGTGGTCTTGTCCTTGACCCTCACGGGCTGGGAAGAGGCGGGTCACATAATAATGGTGGTCAGCGGGTCAGCCAGACCAGCAACCTGGAAGGCGCAGGACAGAATGCTGGGGGTTGGGAGGTAGTACGTGGGGAAGTAAATATGGGAAGTAAGGCCTGATCAAAGAGGGCTGCCTGGAGAAAGTGACCTTGGGCTCAGGTGTGTGGGGTCACCGTAAGGAGGGAAGGCCAGGCCAGAAGCTGGGACCTCGAGAATGGGGCTGCTGGCTCTAGGCTGAGTCACCCTCTCCGGAGAAAGCCGGTACCTCCCATCGTGATGGAAGGGCAGGAGATGTGCTTCCAGCCCAAGCCTCCCTCTCTCTGTCCCATGCGCAGGGGGGCAGCCGGCAGAAGGTGCTGGTGATGGAGTATTGCTCTAGCGGGAGCCTGCTCAGCGTGCTCGAGAGCCCCGAGAACGCCTTCGGGCTGCCCGAGGAGGAGTTTCTGGTGGTGCTGCGCTGTGTGGGTGAGCCCCTCCCAGGACGCCCCCTTCCCCGGCGGACCCGCCGCACACTCTGCCCTCAGTGGGAGGCCAAGTCCCAGAGGGGCCGACATTTCTGAAACAGTCCCCCGAACACTGAAGACATTCTGTCCCTCAGAGGCTCTGCATTCATGGACATAGGACAGACACAAGTGAAGGGACGGAATCCAGGGGTCTGATTCCTGCTAGTCAGCTGTTTAAAACCCCAGCTTAAAGAAAGTGTTTTTTAAAGCAGGTACTGCACCAGGTTCGGGGCAGTGTTCTTCACAATAACCCTGAGATGAACTTAACCCAATGTCAGGGGCAGACGGAGGGGACACATAGAATATACACGTAGAATGCAACACTCTTCATCCTTCAAAAGGAACGAAGTTCTGACCAGGCTACCTGTGGGTGAACCAGGAAGGCTCTGCATTCAGTGAAGTCACAGGTTCTCTCTGATTCCACGCCCAGTCCCGTCCGCAGAGCCAGGAAGAAGAGCAGTGCGGGCGGGGGCTGGGGGGACGGAGGCACGAGCGTGACTGCTTACTAGGTAGAGATCCTGTGTGGGCATTGCCAGAGCGCTGGAGGTGGGGGGTGGTGACCGTCACACCACACTGGGAATGTGCTTAAGCCGCTGAATGGCACACTTAAGATAGCAGATTTCATGTTAGGTCTATTTTATTACAATTTTTAAAAATTTTTAAATTTTAGATTTTATTTATTTGAGAGAGAGAGAGCACGCGCACGAACAGGGGGAGCAGCAGGCTCCCTGCCGAGCAAGGAGCCTGATGCAGGACTCGATTCTAGGACCCTGGGATCATGATCTGTGCCAAAGGCGGATGCTTAACTGACTGAACCACTCAGGCACTCCATATTTTATTACACATTTTAAAAATAAATCAGGGGACGCCTGGGTGGCTCAGTTGGTTAAGCGGCTGCCTTCGGCTCAGGTCATGATCCCAGCATCTTGGGATCGAGTCCCACATCGGGCTCCTTGCTCGGCAGGGAGCCTGCTTCTCCCTCTGCTTCTGTCTGCCTGTGCTTTCTCTCTCTAACAAATAAATAAATAAAATCTTAAAAAAAAAAATAAATCAGACAGGAAGGAGGGTGCCATCCTTGGGGAGGCAGAGGCATGGACCCTCTTGATGTCTTAGAGAATCCCGGGTGGAACCTCCACACCATGTCTTTGGGAACCCCCTCCTTTGTCCTGTGCCCATCTCTCTTCTCCTGCATGTCCTGTGACCTGTCAGCCCGTGTGAATGCTCTCTCCGGACCCAAGGACAGCCTTCTGCCCAAAGTAAGCCCCAGGCATGAAGCTGTCCCTGGCCAGAGAGCTAGCAGCCCCGCTCTCCACAGTGGCTGGCATGAACCACCTGCGGGAGAATGGCATCGTCCACCGTGACATCAAGCCTGGAAATATCCTGCGCCTCCTGGGGGATGAGGGGCAGAGCATCTACAAGCTGACGGACTTCGGGGCCGCCCGGGAGCTGGATGACGATGAGAAGTTTGTCTCTGTCTATGGCACTGAGGAGTACCTGGTGAGGGGGAGGTTGGAGACCCACTGCCCAAGCTGGGGGCCCGCCCTGACAGCTAGTTGCCTCTCTACTTGTGACTCTCCCGGAGCGCCCCGGGAGAGTCTGTTCAATCCCCCTGCATGTGGCAGGGCATACCTCCCCTCTGCCCCCCAACCAGAAGATTGTAGTCTGTTTTCCAAGATGGAAAGGTGATGCTGCAGCCTGCCTGGGCCTCCCCGCTCCAATGTCCCTGCCTGGCCCCCTGCCTGGGCCTCCCCTGTGCAGTTCATTCCTTGCTATGATCCCCACCAGGCAGGGAGCACCACTGGTCACTACTTTCCCCAGGGCAGAGACTGGCCAGATAGACACACACTCGGTGGGCTAAGTCCACACCAGTTTTTGAGGTGACAAAGGAGGTGGTTCTGATCTTTCTGTTTTCCCTGGAAGGTGGTGGAAGGAGGTCTGCTGGGTGGGGCTCTGGCCCATGCCCACCCTCCTCCTCCGTGGCTGCTCACTGGTTCTCTCTTCCGCAGCACCCCGACATGTATGAGCGGGCCGTGCTTCGCAAGCCCCAGCAGAAGACATTTGGGGTGACTGTGGATCTCTGGAGCATTGGGGTCACCCTGTACCACGCGGCCACGGGCAGCCTGCCCTTCGTCCCCTTCGGGGGGCCACGGCGCAACAAGGAGATGATGTATGCATACCGTGGGCCCCGGGCAAGGCGGGAGAGGGGTCAGACCCTGGGCCTTCCCCACAGGTCCCTGCTGTGTCTCCGCTTCCTCCGCGCTCCTCCTCAGGGCCATCTCCATCATCGGCCGGTCACACAAGAAGCTGAGGCCTGCCCTGACCGATGGGAGATCAGTCCTTTATCTTAGCTCAGGGCGCCCTGTTAGCGCTCCCTTCATGCGCGTGTGGCCCAGCCAAGTTGGTTGAGGCTCCCAAAGAGATATGCCCGTGATGGTAGAGCCTGCCAGGGACAGGGGTGGGGAATGGGGCGAGGACCCAGCCTCCTGATCCCAGGTGTGAAGTCTTCCCAGGTTTCCTGCGGTCTGGTCCAGAGGTAGTTGGGAACGGTGGCTGCTCCCACCGAGGGCACGGCCCAGAGCAGAGGAGGTGTAAGGTGGATTGTGGGACGATCGAAGCCCTCACCCTCAGCTCAGGGGTCCAGCTGTGAGGAACCTGGATTAGGTTAGGGGAAGGGGAAGGAGACAGACAAGGCAGAGGCTGGCAGGGAAGGCTGGACTTTGCAGGGAGGGGAGGGTTAGTGGAATGGGGCACAGTGAGGGCAAAGGTGCAGGGCCAGACTGGGGGAGGTGCGGGAAGGGGCAGAGGAAGTGGGCTCTGGAAAGGAGCAGAGAGCTTGCCATTTCCAGGCTAATGGGGAGGGCCTGGCTGGTGTGAACCAGTGCTCTGAGAGCCTCCGTGCTGAGTTTGCCATCCCTGGAGGTGCAATGGGCCAGTGATCCCGCTGACCAGGTCCCACATCGGCACAGGTACCGGATTACTACGGAGAAGCCGGCCGGGGCCATCGCGGGCACTCAGAGGCGAGAGAATGGGCCCCTGGAGTGGAGCTACGCCCTCCCCGTCACCTGCCGGCTGTCCTTGTGAGTAGACACAGAGCCGAGTCTGGGCTGGCTTCCCTGTCCCCCGCCCAGAGTCGGGCCCTACCTCAGAGGGCCCCTTGTGCCCGGTTGGCTCGGGTAGACCACGTTCCCAGTCAGGCCTCAGTCTTCCCATCCGGATGCTAGAACGAGTTCGTCCAGCTCTCCCTCCCCATCTGGCCCTGACCCACCACCAGGGTCCTAGCTCTTCAAGACATTGTCATGTGACGCCCCCGACTCACTCAGAGAGGATGAATCTGGGCCTTGGTGCCTGACCATCTCTGCGTCCTGGGGTCCAGGGGGCTGCAGAGCCAGCTGGTGCCCATCCTGGCCAACATCTTGGAGGTGGAGCAGGCCAAGTGCTGGGGCTTCGACCAGTTCTTTGCAGAGACCAGTGACATCCTGCAGCGAGTCGTCGTGCACGTGTTCTCCCTGTCCCAGGCAGTCCTGCACCACATCTACATCCACGCCCACAACACGTGAGTGTGCAGGAGCCAGGGGCTGATGCGTGAGAGCCTTCCCTACCCAGGCAGAAGGGTGCGTCCTAGGCAGTGCTCTATGGGATATTTAGAGAGAAAAGCACCCGGGTCTGGCCTTAGTTTGGAAAATACTAGTTGCACAAAATTAAAGTTAAGCCATTCTTCCTGCTGCTGGACTCCAGAAGGAAGAGGCTCCCCCATGCAACACGCATTAGGATTCTGAGGGGTGCGTGTGTGCGTGTGTGTGTTGGCAATGTGTTTCCCAAATATATTGCTCAGAGGACCCGTTTTCTCTAAAATTCTAGGTGAATTTTAGTGGGAATGTTGCCGGGAGGGCTGTGAAGGCAGAGACTGGGTACTGGGGCTCCTGCATTCAGTTCCTGCTCTGTCCTCATCCAGCCTAAGGCACGAGCTCTAACCTTTGTCTCTCCACCCTTGATAAGACAGGCAAAACCCAGTCCCTCCCTTGGAAAAGCTGAGTCCTCTCCATGGATGAAGACGGAGATGGGGTTTGGGTCACCTGGACCCCATATCTTGCTGACACTTCCCGTCCTCTCTCTTTCTCCCCCACCCCCGGAACCCCTTGTGTGTCTAGGATAGCCATCTTTCTGGAGGCCGTGTATGAGCAGACCAGGGTGGCCCCCCAACACCAGAAGTTCCTCTTCGAAGGTCACTTCTGGGTGCTTGAGCCCAACTTGTCAGCACAACACATTGCCCACACGACTGCAAGCAGCCCCCTGACCCTGTTCAGCACAGCCAGTGAGACCCCCAAGGGGCTGGACTTCAAGGACCGTGAGTGGGGCCCACAGGCTGGATCTTTTCTCCTTCTCACATTCTATAAGGGGCAGGGGCTTATGATCCAGGATATTGATTAGTATCTTTTGTGGGTGTTTCTTGGGGCTCACGGGGTGCAGAAGCAGATCTGGCCTCTGATCCTCCCACACCTCTGAAATGCCATGTGACTCAGGCTTCGCAGTGTCCACAGAGCTGTGAAAGAAACTCCAACCAAAACGGGGAGATCTGGATTTAAGAGGATTTCCACAATCTCTGTGGTGGGTGGGAAAGCCTTGGACAGTTTGGGTTGGAGGACGCAGGAGCCCAGAGAGAAGGGAAGTTTGCCAGGGGTCCAGAGTTTTATCTTCCAAGTTCTAGAAAAAGCATCATCCCTTCTCCCTCCTTGTCAGGGTCTCCAATGCTGGGAAGGGGGATTAACCTTGAAACTCCTGGGTACGAGGGTGGTTTTAGCGGGTAGTTCTGCATGTAGTTCTCCATAGAGGACACAAGGGGGCAGTGAGGGACTGCAGTTGTGAAGCACAGAGTGAGCATTTAGGGAGGCTTGGGAGGCCGCTCTGTGCAAGGTGGGAAGCTGGCGGTAGAAGACAGGGTGAGAGGGGTGTGAGTGAGGAATAAGGAAAAGTGAACTTAGGGTTCGTCCAGGTCACCCAGGCAGCCCTCTCAGACAGGGTCTTTGTCTGCAGCTGCTCAGGACATCCCCAAGTTCTTCCCCAAAGTGGACCTGCAGGCAGATTACACCACCGCCAAGGTGAGAGGGGCCCCGAGGCAGGTGCAGGGAGGGGTCGCACAAGGCAGGGAGCAGGACTCCTAACCCGCCCCCTGTGTGTCACAGAGCGTGCTGGGTGCTGGCTACCAGGCCCTGTGGCTGGCTCGGACCCTGCTGGCCGGGCAGGAGCTCATGCTTCGGGGGCTGCACTGGTGTGTGTGAGTACCCCCGAGGGCTGGACGGGCAGGGTGGGTGGGGTGGACCTCTCCCACGCAGCCCTGCTGCTGATCCCTCAGGCATCGTGCCCTGGCAGAAGGGAACTCCAACTCAGTCCCCCCTTTGCAGGGAGACACTCCAGGCTACATGCAGACGGACGCTGGAGGTCACGCGGATGGCCCTCCTCTTCCTCAGCAGCAGCCTGGGCACTGAGAGGTGGGGGTCTTGCCTGGGGCAGGGGGGCTGCGGCCAGTGTGAGGCTGGCTCAGACCCTTAGCCCTTCTCCATCTGCCTGTTCCTCACCCCCAATATTTCCAACAATGCCCCTCACCTCCCCCTACCCAGAGCTCCCACCCGTCCTGCCGTTCGAAAATACAGAGGGCAGCCCTACCTGTCCCTCATCCCTGCCCTCGCCTGGTGACTGTACCTCCCTCCCCCCGCCACCACCCAGTCCCCGCAGGGGGAGCAGGGCCACAGGGACACTGCCTCAGCAGGTAGGAAGGCCCAGAGCAGCACTCTAGGGAAAGCCCCCTTCGCCTCACCCAGCCCCCCGGACCTGACAGGACGGGGATCCAGGCTGTCACATCCTCCACGCTCTTCCTTCTGTCTCTTCCACTGTCCTCACCTTCCTCACACTTCCTGGCCCTGCCTCGGGGCTCCGTGCCCGCCACTCATCTGACTTAAACTGATTAGGTATGACAGGCTGGACAGAGGGAAAGGAGACGAGGGGTGACAGAGGAGCAGAGACTGTGCTGAACATGCTTGATGTCCCTCCCCTTCACGTCCCCTGACCTGCTCCCTAGGAAGGTCCTGGGAGCAGCAGTGCAGCGGCCACTAGGAGGAGGGGACAGATGGGGTGACAGAGGTGTGGGAAGAGGCAGAGGAGAGTCTCCAGATGACAGGGACAGAGTCCCTGGCCTGGCTGAGCCTTCAGATGGTGACAGAGATGAAGGGCTGCAGGGGCACAGCATGGCTCCTTGTGAGGAGCTCTATCCAGGGCACAGAAAGGGGGTCCAGAGATAGATGTGGCAGAACATCCACATTCCCCTGGAGGAGATAGCCCTTCCAGGCACGGAAGATGATAGGATGGTTGGGAAAAGGAAGACTAGAGATAAGAAGAGGCAATCCTGGAGGGCTTCCTGGAAGAGGTGAGGCTTTTTAAGGCCACAGTGAAAGAGAAGACCTCGAGTTGGGAGGTCCTGTGCAGAGACAGAAGAGGAGGCTTGACTGGGGAGACTGCAGGAGGGGTTCTGGTGAGGTCTGTTGAAGCCACAGTTAAAATGGAAAATATCCCAGAGTGAAGGTGGAGTGGGACAGAGGGATGGAAAGGAGAGGAGAGAATGCATAGAGGTCCTGGCCAGTCTAGTTGGTAGATTGAACCCCGTAAGAGGACCAGTGGAGTTCTAAGTTCTACTGTAGGTTCTTGAACAGGAAAGACATGTGTCGAGAAAGCATTTGGGATATTTGTCTGCCCATTTGCCCTGGACTGAGGACACTGGAGAGGGGACAGGCCAGCCCTGGGGCTGCAGTCCTGGGTCTGCTGGCCACTGTTTTTCCCTTTCTGTATCCCAGGTCCCCCTGGAGGCATAGTATATCTAGAGAGCTTGGGCTCAGAGGAGTGCGTCCTTCGAAGCATAGTTCAGCCTCCCTCCTGCCAAGGAGGAGCACAGAGAGCAGGAGGAGCACAGAGCCAAGACTCAGAGGCCCAGACTAAGCTCTTCTCTTGGGACCTCTCCCTCACTGTTCTCTCTCCCAACCTGAGCCACTATTTCCCCATTTTCAAAATGAGAGAACTGGATGATCTCTGAGGCTTCCTGCCTCTGACACTTTGCAATTCCTTCCTTTTTTGAACATCTTCAGACACGTCGATTCTGGAATCTGAGATAATTTAATGAACACTAGGCATAAAGTGGCTGCCATTGCCCAGCCTGGTGACTCACCTCTCCCATAGTGCCCTCTCTTGCTTCAGGCTCCCCAAGCCAGGCTCCCTTGGCAGAGTGTCCTTGCCTCTGTTCTGAAGCTCCCTGGTCCTCACAGCATGTGGTGGCGGTATGCAGGCCCCCGGGACTGGCTCAGGAACCCCCATGCTTCCCCCACCGCCAAGTGTATGTCCATACTCTCTAGCCAGGCGCCTTAGCTCTGAGTCCTCTTTGATGCCCACAAATACGGAGATTCATCTCTGTTATGTACACGAAGGTCTGAGTCTTGCAGAGCTGAAGTGACTGACCCCAGATCCTGTAAGACGGGCGAGGGGGCAGCTAAGACTGGTGCTCAGACCCATGTCCCCCGCCTCCCTGCCAGGCTGGACTAGTCAGCTGCAGCTGCTTCTGCCAGCCAAGCATTGCATATGCTAAAATCCATTTGTACGTTCGCTAATTCATTCAACAACCACGTATGGAGGAAGTACTGTGTGCTGAACACTTTGTGAGCTACTGAGGATATAATGGTGAACTCCTGTCTTCATAGAGCTTCCCCTGCAGTCCTGATTATCCCCTCTCCTCTCGCCTTCACCTCCCCCTGCGCCAACACTACTCCTAAACCCAAGCACTAATCCTAAACACTAATCCTTAATCCTAAGCCCAGGATTCTTTCCCTGATCATGGTTGTGATAGAAATAGTATATGCTAATTGTAGAAAGTTGGAAAATACAGATAAGCAAAAAGGAAATAAAAATACCATGTCTTTGCCACCCAGAGCTAGGTCATGACACGGTAGTAATAGATGTTCTTCTAGGGAGTTTTCGGCTATGTGTATTTAAGTATCTGTATTGAGAGACATGAGATCTGGTGGTACTTGTGCTCTTCTAACCTGCTGTTCTCAGCACATGAGCCCTCCAGCCCCGTGTCCATACCTTGTCATCTCCTCTAAAATCAGCCATATGCAAAGTTCTCTAACTAGTCCCCTCCTTTCCTTCTCTTGCTGGTTTTATCCAAACCAGGCTCCAATGCAAGACCACACTTTGTGTCTAGTTGTTTCGTTCCTTAAATCTATTTTAATCTTGACAGACTGCCTCTCCCCAACCCTCCTCCTGATCCTGGCGTTTTGGGGGGACAATGCCCATTGTCCCACTTTCTGGACTCTAGGGATTCCTCTACACCCTCTGGGCTTTTTTTTTTTTCTTCCTTCCCAGCATTTCTTATAAACTGAGAGTTCTGAAGGCTAGACAAATTCAAGTGGAATGTTTTTTGGCTAAATACATCACAGATGACACCAAGCACACTTCATTTCCTCCTGCCACTGGGTGGGGACAGCTGATTCCTCTATCATGTGGTCACATTTTCCCTGTCCAGGCCTGCATTAGTCACCACGGATTTAGCACCATGAGTAACTTAACTTCACTGGGGCAATGGGATGCTAACAGTCCGAGTCCCAGAGCATTATTGGTAGTATTCTATGAAATACAGCTTTTCCCTCATTAGGAAGCTATTGCTTATCCTGACGTATAGTTTCTACTGGGAAGGAACTTGGGTCTTTTCCTTTAGTTATAAATATTCCTAGTAAGGAGTCCATCACGGTCGCCTTGCTGTACAGACTCATGGATTTTCATAGCTTCACACTGTTTCCATCTATCTCCATATTTAGTCTCTGCAGTGCTCAACAAAGGTACAACTTTGGTGAGTCGGGGCCCCTGGAGGTTGGCTCCTCTGATCCAACCACAGTACTCCCCAGATACCCCTGAAGCCAGCAAGGCTGTCCCAAAGATGTCATGCCCCTCCTGTGGTCACGGGGCTCTGCCTCCCAATCCCCCAGCCGTGTCCTTTCTGTATCCTTCCCTGGAGGTTCAGCAGTGTGGCTGGGATGCCTGAGACGCAGGAGCTGAAGAAGGTCACGGAGCTGAGGTCCAGGCTGTGGGCTGTGAGTGAGGCGGGGGTGGGGGGCCTGTAAGAGCAGAGCTGGGGGGCAGTGGTCCAGCTGGGCTGCTGTCAGAACACGGAGCTGAGGACCCCCCCGGGGGTCTGCCTTTTTTTTTTTTTCTGTCCTCCAGTTGGCAGAGGCCCTCTCCAGATGCTCCCACAGTATCACAGAGACCCAGACGAACCTATGCAACCTAAGGTCTGAGCTGGTGAAGAACCGGGATCAGGTACATGCGGACAGAAGGTCTGTGGGATTTTCCTTCTTGGTGGGGTGGGCACAGGGACGCACAGCTCGGAAGGTCCGGTAGCCATTTTAGGCATCAGTCTGCTTCCTCCCTTATTTTGGCCAGGGTTCTGGGGTATGGGGTAGTGGTGTGGGATCCGAGAATGAGGAAGACCCTCCCCTGAGACTGGCCAGAAGGAGAAAAGCATCTGGGGTCCTGCCCCCTTCTGGGCATTTAGAGAGAGAATTAGAAATCCTAGCAGGTGCAATAGTTCTAAATGAAAGAATGATTTTGTTCCCTTCCTCTTCTGAACCCTTGCCCTGCTCATTCCCTGGATTGGCTCTCCTACTTCTGTCATCTTATTTAATCCCCAGAATGCCACTGCTACTAGTATGCCCCTTTTGTGGAAGGGGAAGCTCACTCCGGGAGTTCAGTGTGCCCTGGGACACAGACGGTCCATGACAGATGACAGTGGTGGGACTTGACGTCATGTTTGCCCACCTCCAAGGCCTATGTTCTTGGCCTACACCAGGGATTTACAGCTTCGAAAGCCTCATTCAACAAATACGAGAATGCCTGCCCGCCCCCTACAGCCTGGTGTGCGGGGCCCTGCCTTGACCACGCTGCCCATTCTTCTCAGTACCCACTCCCGTCAGTGCTGATGGGGATCCCTAACCTGGTCCCCCAGTTCCGAAATCAAAGAGCTCTGAAAACTGTGGGGTTTTGTTTGTTTGTTTTGGCTGAAAACCCTGACCTCGGTCTTCCGACGCGAGTCATCTTTTAGTCTATATACGCTTCCTAGAGTGGATACTCTTACAGTTCCCTAAAGGCCGAAGGTATTGGACCCCAGACCCAGACCCCAGACCCCACTCAGGCTGTCCTACAACATAACCTATGTCTGCTGGATCGCCTTTCTAGAATCAGAAGACAATTCTGAATTTGGGATGTATCTGGCCTGAGTCTTTTGGATAAAGACTGGATTTGAGGCCCCATTCACCCCAAGTTCTCCAAAGCACAGGTGCCTTGGGCCCAGCCCAGAGTCCAGCTCCAGAAGTAGCTGAGATGGGGTCACTGGGAAGAGCTTCAGGAGGGAAGTGGAGCTAAACAGGCCCAAGGGTGGGGAAGAACCCCCCCTCTGACACACATACGTTCAACATCTCAACTGTCTGTATCCAGCCTGAAAAGGGAAAGGAAGAAACACTACTGACCTTAAATAAGCCCCAGGAGGTGAAGGTCCTTGAGAGGTCATCTCGCACATCTGTCTGCCTCCAGGCAGGACTGAGGACTGTGGACTCACCCATGTTTTATTTCATTTTATTTTTTTAAAGATTTTATGTATTTATTTAACAGAGAGAGAGAATGAGCACAAACAGGGGGAGCAGGAGAGGGAGAAGGAGGCTCCCCACCGAGCAGGGAGCCCGACTCAGGGCTCGATCCCAGCACCCGGGGATCAGAACCTGAGTCAAAGGCAGACGCTGAACCGACTGAGCCCCCCAGGCGCCCCTCACCTGTGTTTTAAACAGGGGTCGTCGGTTCATGATTTAAGCACCTTCCATGTGCCAGGTGTTGGATAGACCACGAGGCCCCGATTTCTGCTCTCCCCGGGCCACCAGGAGAGAGGCTTCTGCTGCACTGCCGTCCGCAGTGGGCCCTGCCAGACTCGCAGGGTCCAGACTCCTGCCTGGATTTTGTTCTCAAGCCTTCCAGTGTAGCAAAGGCAATCCTCCTGTGGCCTCTCCTGCTTGGCTTTCTGTCTGTCTCGTCTCTGATGAAACACCTCCAGTGTGTGTGTGTGAGAGAGAGACAGAGAGGGACAGAGACAGAGAGAAAGAATAAACATGGGACTCAGAGGTGGCTGGCTGGCCCCACGGCACCTCAAACAAGCTTAGGGACAGGAGAGTCACCCCCACTCCCAGACTGGCCCCCCAGACTGTGGCGATGAGGCTCCTTCTGCAGGCGGACAGCCCCTCTGCTCTGTCCCCCCCCCTCCAGCCCCCTCCCCCCCAGCCATGTCATCCCCTCCCTTCCCTTTTACTCTGTGCTGTTTGATTCTCCCCTTGCCCGGTCCCCATCTCCTGCCCACAGCATCCAGCAGATTCAGTGTTGTTTGGACAAGATGAACCTCATCTACAAACAGTTCAAGAAATCCAGAATGAGGCCAGGTGAGCCGTGGGGAGAGCAAACTACGCCCGCTTCCCTCCCTTCCTCCTTCCTGCCCTCTGCTCATCCGCTGTTTAGGGCCATCCCTGTGGCTGCTGGAGTGCCGCTGGCCTAGGGCAGGGTCCCCGCCTCTAAGCTGCCTGCGGACAGTGAGGGACAGGAGGCCTGTGACTGTTGCCCTGTGAGAGGCATGGACGGCATGCGTGGGGGGCTCAGATGGCCGGAGCCTGGCTGTTCTAGGAGAGGTGGTCCTTGGAAGAGAGCCCTCACCTCTGCAGAGGCATGTCTTTGGCTCATTGAAACAGCAGGATTTCCAAATGAGGGAGGGTCTGAAGACACATCCTGTAGTCACCGGCCCACTCCTTCGCGGGCACTCTCTGCTCGTCCTCACAGGGGACCTCCGGGGCCATGGGTAGCTCATTCCAGGCTTAGGGACGGGCAGCTGCTTGCCCGCGGTGACTGCCGTCATGGGGCCTGGTAGGCTGGAACCCAGGGGCAGGCTGGGGCAGGGGTTGGTCCTGGGAGACCCCAGTTGACTTTTGGGGTTGAGGGGCTCACAGACGAGGACCCAACCCTCTTCCTCCTCGGCCTTGCCCCCAAGCTTCTCCTGACATGTGGACTGCAGGCCTTAGGCTCGAGGGCCAAGTTCTCCTCCAGCTCTAGGATTATCTAAGAGGACTGTCTCCTAGAAACTGGATGCCAGCAATGTACCAATCTTTGAGCTCCCCAGTAGCCAAAATTTAAAAAGTAGAAACCAACGGGTGAAATTAATTTTCGTAAGATATTTTACTTAACCCAATATTTCCAAATTGTCATTTCCACATATAATCAATTTTTAGAAGTTATATTAAAGAGATGGTTTACATTCTTTTCTTTTTTATGAGTGTGCTAAGTCCTCCCAATCCTGTGTGTGTTTGACACTCACAGCACATCTTTCTCCAGGAGCTAATTTTTTTAGCAGATGGAACGGTCATTCTTACCAAAGCAGTAAAGTTGCGTTCATTGGGAAAACAATATTTTCCACTTTCCAGCTTTAAAGTTTTAGTTAATCGAATTAATGAAATTAAAATAAAAATTCTTTTCCTCAGGCACACTAGCCACGGGCCAGGCGCTCAGTAGCATGTGCGTTTGGTGGCCACTGGCTTGGACATACAGATCTCTCTAGATGATCGTCTGTTTCCCGGAGTCTCAGTGCTGCCTCGGGTCTGGCCAGGGAGAGGGGGGAGAGCAGCCCAGAAGCCGGTGGGGGGGGGGCGACGGACAGAGACTCTCCCATTCCTGATGGGCCACTGGCCCGTTTGGCTGTGATTTTTGGAGAACTTCAGGGGCTTTTCTGCCTCCCTCCCTGGGACTCTGCCCTCTGAGCCTCCCCCCTTTCTGGGCCCCTCCCATGCATCCCACACAGTCCTCCCGGCTGTTCCTGATCCTCATTTATTTCATGCCTGTAGAAACTCTTGGCACCATCCCCCTCCCCTGTTTATAGATAAGGAAACCGAGACCCCAGGATGTGCAGTAGCCCAAGCTGTCCTGGTCTGGGGGCATTTAACCACTCTGCCTTATGCCTCACAGTTTTGCTTCTACTGGTTGCAAGAGTCCTTCATGAAGATTAAACATGAAAAGGAGAATAACCCTTGACAGCTAACCCCTGGATTCCTGAAAGACGCCACTCTGATAAATGCTTTGTGGTTTTCTCTCTCCCCTTGCACCTGCCCTGGGTGTCCCATGGGATGGCTGAGGAAGCCAACTCTGTGCGGCGAAATCCCTTGTCTGCAGCTTCCTGCCACTCGGAGGCCAGGCCGGGCTGGGACTTGCAGCGGGGTCTCAGCTCAGTGCTCAGCTGGCTGAGAGCAGGACCCCAGATGAAATGCCCAGGGAGGGGGTTCCTCTGTTAGGGAACTGGGAAACCTCTAGCTGGGAGGCCATTCCCTGCAAGCCCAGCAGGGGGCAGCATGTCCATAGCGGGCAAGCATCTTCCTGAGGTGGCCAAGGGACAGAACCAGGGCTTGGGCACAAGTGGCTGGTCCATGAAGGAGAGGTGCAGGGTGGTGGCCTGGCTTATCCAGCTCCTGGCTCCAGAGCCCCCAGCTGGCTTTGCCCGCAGCTTGAATGGTTCGGAATGGGACCCGCAGGCTGCAGACAACCACCTCTGGGAGGGGTGTTGGATGAGGGGCTGGGGCTGACCACATACCCTTCAAGGCCCCCTCATCCACCACTTTCCACCTAGAATGTTCCCCAAGTACTCATCTCTCTACCTTCCTGGCTCCACGGGGCTGTGAGCTCCCCAAGGCTAGGCTGAGCTCTCTGCATCCTTGCAGTCGTCCCCAAGCCTTGTGGCATTCTGTTTTGTTGACCGATTGGACAGGTGACATCATTCCTCCCTGTTTCCTCCAGGGCTTGGCTACAACGAGGAGCAGATTCACAAGCTGGATAAGTGAGTAGCCCGTTGCAGTTGGGTGAGTGGTAGTGTAGGGGTTCCTGGGGCCGAGCCAGCCTCTGTTTGACAAAGGGTCCTGCTCCCAGGCTGTAGCTGGACAGAAGCAAAGTGGGTCACTGTGTCTGGGGCCGGTTATCTGGGGCCAGGGGAAGGGAGACTGGGTAGCTGGCTCAGACAGAGCTTTCTACTAAGCGGGCTTGATATCCCTGGATTTATTTCCAGCATGAACACGACTGCGTGTAGTATTTCTTTCCCTAACTCCCTAATTCCCTGATTTACTGCTTCCTGCTCCTGTCCTTCCCTGTGCTCCTCTCTGCTCCTCTGTTCCCTAGACACTCATCTTCCCAGAGGCCCTCCCTGATTTAAATGGTTATTTGGAGACTCACTCCCCCCGTCCCACACCCACCCCTGACCCTTACACACTCTCTCTCCCTCTCTCAATCTCTGAAACCATCTCGCCTTCCCTGTAAGGACTGGGCTTGAGTGTGTCTGTTCCCTGAGATCCCCAGGTCCTTCCACGCCTCTCTGTCCCTGGGTTCTGTGTCCCCAGTGCACTGACCTCCCCAGTTCATGTGTGTGAGCCTTAGCCCCTCCTTGTGTGGAGACGTAGCCCTGCTGGGGATGCCAGTCCTTGGAAGAGGTCTCCTTGCTGGAGACACAGGGATGCTACGCATGGGCGCGGGCGAGTCCAGCTGCTTATCTCTGTGCCTCAGTGTCCCTGTCTTTTCAGGGTGAATTTTAGTCACTTAGCCAAAAGGCTCCTGCAGCTGTTCCAGGAGAAGTGTGTGCAGAAATATCAGACATCCCTGGTCACGCATGGCAGATGGATGAGGTAACAGTCGGGCCCTCCCTCCTGGGCTCATGGACCCGGAGGCCCTTTCTGGCCTGGTCCTTTAGGCTTCAGAGAACCCTGAGGTTTGCAGAGTACTGATTGAGGGGAGGTGGTTGTAAAGGAACAAAGGCAAAAAAAAAAAAAGGTGGTTTTGTGCACGGGGGTGATTTCTGTGCATTAGCTTCTTTAACCCCACAATGTGGACCCCACGCAGTAAACACTATCAGCCCACATCACAGATGAGGAAACTGAGGCTCAGAGCAGGGGTCTCATTCTCAGTGCTACACAGCTAGTAAGCAGCAGACCCATGACTAGTACTGGTTCTGTCTCTAAAATCTTAGTTCTTTCCGTGTTCCCAGGTGGGTGTGCTGGGAAACCCCTTCTCGGAGGACACAGGATCCCTCTGGAGTGAGGCCAGGCAGGCTTACAGACTTCCAGTGGTCGGGGATGCAAATAGAACCTACTCACACTGTCCCCTGGAGGAGACTTGGGTTTTTCCTTCTCCTCCCCGCTTCCTCTGTCTGTGGGAACATCGGCCCTTCCTGAGAAAAGAAGGCAGGTTCTCAGGCCTGTATGACCTGTGGGCTTATTATGGGGCTGCGACCCAGGTACTCACCTATCCTCACATTAGAATATGGCTTCTCCACCCCTAACCCGCCCCCAATTCTGATGGTTGGGATGAGAATCAGCCACCCGCTTGACTGTGCTTGGATTGGTTTCCTTGTTGTGCAATGGGGACAATGTTCCTGCTCCCTCCCTCCCCTCAGAGAAAAAGATAATTCCTAGAAGAGTCCTGACCTTGCTTGGCTCTGGCAGTGGGGCAGTTCCCAGAGCAAATGCGCTGGCTGGGCTGTCCTCTGCCTCTCAGGAGCTGAGCCTGGCCCTGGGCCCCCCTCAGCGGCATGGTGCTGGGCCCCAGCCATGTGTGGTTTTGCTCCCTGTGGTTCTGATGGGACCATCGGCAGCCTCGGTCAGAAGTGTCATCAGTCTTCCCCCAGTGGGACAGGGGAGGGTTAAGGGCTTACCTGGGGGGACAGAGACAGTGAGGGAAGCGCAAGCCTAGAACCCCTCAGCTCCTGCTCTCCCCCGTGTCTGTGTGGTGACCTTGACAGCTGGAGGGGCCAAGGGAAGAGCCAGCAAACCCAGCTGGGACTTTTTATCTGCTTTTTCCAGGGAGGTGCATGAGACCAGGAACCATTTGCGCATGGTCGGTTGTTCCGTGGCTGCCTATAACACGGAAGCCCAGGGAGCCCAGGAGAGCCTCAGCAAGGTGCGAGATGGTCGGGGGCATGAGAGGAGCCAGGTTGATCTGGCACCCTGGGGACATGGGGCTGTTCCCTGCCTCTGGGCAGGCCTGCCCTCGGCCAAGTCCAAGTACACTGTGGCTAAGGAGGTCTCTGACAAGCAAATGTGCACTTGCTGGTGACCTCAGACTGCGGGTCACTGCAAGGACAGAGCTTCCAGAATGCTGGGACATTGTCCTTAGGCCTTGTGTAGCTGGGGAGGTTTCAGGCTACTCCTGAGAGAGGCAGTATGAACCCTCCTCGGTCTTCTGGTCTGCTTTCCGGGAACAGACCAACACGGGAAGCTCTGAGAAGGCTGCTCAGGTCCCTGGCCCGCAGCCCCCGGAGCAGCCCCGTTCCTCAAGAGGCTGGCTGGCTGACCTGCCCCTTCCCGTAGCTCCCGGCTCGTGCTGGGCCATCAAGGTGCAGGTTAGATCCAGAGGAGAACATGGCTGTCTGGACCATTCAATCCAAGCACAGACAAGAGAGGGTGGCTGTGTCAGCTGTGCTCACGTGGGAAGGAAGGGTCTGTGGGAAAGGCTCCCACATTCTGGGTTCTCCAGGGATGCAGGCTGGGTGCCATTTTGTTAAGTTTTTCTTACCCTTACTCATACCTCTCTTGCAAAAAAACACAAAAAAACACATCTGTGGCCCACCCCGCCTGACTAAAGTGTGGCTTCCCTTCAGATCCTTGACCGGGTATCTCACCAGCTCCTTCAGGACAGAACAAAGGAGGCTCAGGTCTCCCCACCCCTGACAGCCCCCTATCCCAGCCCTGCACTGACGGACCTGGTTCTCCAGTAAGTGCTGGAGAGAGGGGCGTGTGTGGGGGAGGGGGGAGGGAGTAGTGGGAGAGGGGGCGTAGGGTGCAGATATTAGAGCCTGAGGGGTTCTGCCTCAGGCCCCAGGAATAAAGAGTGGGATGGCAGGCTTCCCGGGGTGGCAGGCTTCCCGGGGAAAGGGGCTGGCGGGACAACTTCAACCTCAGCCACAGACGCCTCTCTTGCCTCTGCCCCGCTCAGGATGCAGGAGCTCTGTGAGGAGATGAAGCTGCTGGCCTTTGACCTTCAGGACAACAATCGCGTCATTGAAGGGTGAGGAGCTCCCACTGCTTGCGGGGCGGGCTGATGACAGGTGTCCATTTTCCTGTCCTTTCGGAGCTTTGGCCTTGTCCGCAGGCAGGTCGCCATCCTTGTGAGGATGTGAGCTTTCAGTCTAGTCTTGAGGATGTGAGCCTCAGTGCAGTCCGAGAAGGGGACTTGGGGGCACGTGGAACTCTGGCTGCATCCTGCTCCCCGTGAATGCGGACTCTGCCCTACGCCTCCCCCAGACCCGCTCCTGCCACCTTGGCCGCCGTCTGCGGAGTGCTGCTCTTCATCTCCGTGTCACATGGAGCCACATGTTTCCTGGCTCCCGTGCCAGGAAGCGGCAGCACCAAGCTTGACCTGACTGCCGGAGGCCTGGGTTTCTCTGGCCTTGTTGGGCTCCGGCCTCACGCCGGCTCCCAGGGCGGCCAGGCTGCAGGCTCAGCCTCCCGACTCTGCATCACACCCCGGTTAGACTCCCCTCCTCGGGGGAACCGGGGGTCCCGGAGAGGGCGCAGGGAGTGTGCCTCAGCACTCAGACTCTGGGATTTTTTTGCGCCGGTAAAATTCACAAAAGCAAGCTGGGGAATAACAGAGGGACCGACTTCTCATATAAGGAAGCAGATTTGAAAGGGAAAATCCCGCCATCTAGTAGTCGTGCTTTACAGAGCATGTTTTCTGACCCCAAAGAGAAGGAAGGACATGATCTCAGCGTCAGGGATGGTCCTCGCCCTGAAGCTCCGTGGCCTGTTTCCATACATACACACTTGGAGTGCGTGTGCCCACATCCCCCCCACAGCTTCCCCACTGCCCTGTGTCTGTCACTTCCCCACGGGAGGACCAGTGGCACAGTGGAAGGAATCTGCAGACTCCTGTAGGGTTTGACTCCTGACTGCATGACTCTGGGAGGTTTTGCTCAGCTCTGGGCCTCAGTTTCCTCCCCTGTGAAAAAAGAAATAATGATCCCAAGCCCCTGGTGGGAGCTGAGAGTGAACTGGGATGAGATAGGCCACGTGCTGGGGAGGGGAGGGGGCACAGAGGGAGGGGCTCACTGAATGCTAAGTGTTCCTTGGAGGCCAGGCCAGTCTGGAACCTGGAATTGGGGTTACGAGCGGGGGAGCTGGGAGCAGAGCCTGTGCTTGTCCCCAGAGTCAGGGAGTGTCCCTGGGCTGAGGGGGCATCCCCTCCAGGTCCCAGCTTCTTAAATACTCTCAAGGAGGAGATTCTTTCCAAAACAGCCCTCAGGGGCAGGAAGTTCTAATTTTAGTGCCATAAATTCTTCTCGCTGTGATATGGAGTCTATTTACAGGTAGCTCAAAACTTTATTTTAGTGAATTTTTACTTCCTTATTCAGAGTGGTAGCCAAAGAGCCTGCAGAAGTCATTCTGAATTCCTCTTCCCTCCTCTTGACCTTTTGGCTGTCCCGGATTCACCAGGGGAACTTTTAAGAGTGCAGCCCCCAGGTCTTGCCTCCAGAGACTGGGGATACTGACAGGTGTGGGATTTTATAAAACCCCCCAGGGGATTCTAATGTGCATTCCGGGGTCAAAGACTCGATGAGGGGATAGCTGAAGACTTGAATGGCTTGGTGCTCCCCACAGTGAGTGTGCTGGGTTTTGGCACGGCCCTCGGGCTTCTCCCCTGCATGGGAGAAGCTAATCTGCACCTTTCCTTACAGGTTAAGTAGGCCCCCGTCGGCTCCTGACTCCTGATCTCTGAGCTCTGGGGCGCCTGCCATCCTGAAGCATTAGAATCATCTGAACACTGCTCTCCTGCCTGCAGTGTGGGGCCTACCATGGGATCACGTCTGGTCCCTTCTCATCAGCCTACCTCCCTCCTGGCCGACAACTGGGAGATGTCACCAGCATTACTTTCTACTGCCTCTCTGCCCAAAGCAGCATGGCAGGACTTGGGGCGGCAGGCGCTCTCTGTCAGGACCCCCGCCTGGGCTGACCTTGGTGTCTCATGCAGGCTCAGGTCACCTCTGGCAGGCTGCAAGGAGAAGAGGCTCCCATCAGCCTGCCTGCCAACCCCCTCTGGGCCATAGGGCTTCGCTTCTCAGGGATCAGAAGAGGAGGCCTCTGGGGGTTTCCCTAGGATGCTGGGTCAAAGGGCCTCATTTCAGTCTTCCTTCCTCTTAAGGGGTTTTATGTTGAACATACAGCCCTGCCCTCTCCTGTGACTTCTGAGGGTCCCTGCTCTCGGCCCCCGGCAGGACAGAGCCTGACTCTCCCTCTACTATGGGTCTGGCAGAATCTGGGAGGAGAGAATGGGGGGTCCAGGCCAGGTGCTAGGGCCTCGGGCACCCTCACCTTCCTCTCTCCCTGAGGCCTGGTGGGGCCCTGGGGGACACAGCCGTGGTCAGCCGTGAGTACAGGCCTGCAGGTCCAGATAAGAGGCCTGCACCTTTGAGAAATGGAATAAATGTGGCCTTCTTTTCTACTTCCGAGTGGCTCTCGCTGGGCTGTGTCTGTGAGGCAGGAGAGGGCTCTTGGCAGAGTGCGCTTGGCCTCCCAGCAAGCGCTGGGTGGGGATCTGTGAGGACAGGATTGGGAAATGCAGGAGGGACCGGTCACTTCCTGATCGCTGCCTTTCCCCTAAATGGGCCCTAATTTCAGGGAAGATCCTGCTGGGAGGGCTTGTCTTCCCATTCCTTCTCCTGCCCCCAGCCATTTGGGGGAGCTGTCTAGGGGGCCTGGGGCTGGGGGAGAATGGAGATCTCTCTTTTCTCCCCCCTTAAATCCACCATTGAAGTACCTACTCCTTTCCCCCAGCCACCCCCCACTACCCCCGCCACTCTATAAAACTAGACTGTGTCCTAATTACTGAGCTCGAGCACTACTGTGGGTCATTTTGAGTATCCCCTCATTTTGCCTAGAAGCTAGAATGGTGCGTGGACATTCAGATTCGTACAGACTTGTCTTTCCTCTGCACTCCATCCAGCCTCCCCTTAACTGGGCTGCACTCCCCACCTGGCCTAGTGCAGGGGAGAATGCAGTGAAGTAGCCCTCTTAGGGGAGGGAGGGAGCTGGGAAGCCCCATTTGTGCACTGAAGCATGAAAACAACATTATGCTTGACTCTAGATAATCCTAGAAATCCTTCCTGCCCATCTTCCTGAAGCCTCCATGTCCTCAGAGGCTGCACTGCCTCATGACCCAGCAAGGCAGAAGTGAGGAAGCCCAGGTCCTTGACTCTGATGCCCTCCATGCTGCTTCTCTATGGAAAAGACCAGCAGCCTCTAAAGACCCAAGAGAGGGTTGTTGGGGCAGGGGTTGCTAGCACTGAGCCTAAGTGGCTTCATGTATGCCATTTGGGGTGTGTGTGTGTGTGTGTGTGTGTGTGTCCATCCATGGGGTCATTTAAGCCCAGTGGGTTCCAATTCTGGGGCCTCTGGAGCCAGCTGCTATCTTGTGCCCCTGGGCCCTGGGCCACTTCGGGCCTTCTCTGCTTGCGTGAAGCTCGGGCGGACCCTTCTAGCTCATCAGAGGCCCCATAGGGACATCCCAGGATGGATTTTCCCTGGCAGCTGTGGCTGCCTCTGCCTCACACATGCTTGGTGGGGCTCAGCAAAAGAGCCTTGGATCCCTGAAAGCCAAACACAGATTTTTGGGGGATGACAGGATCCAGGCTCTGTGCGCTCACAAGGAAAGCCTAGCAGAGATAAACTCGAAGGCTTCAGTTCCCGTGCGGGGCAGAGGCTCTGTCGTGGATGCCTACCCCCATTTAAACTTCTGCAGAGGCTCTGATTCTGTCAGTAGGGAGCAAGGAAGTGGACCAAGGCCCGTGGCCAGAAGAACCTTACAAGATTCTCTGGTGTCTGAAGACCTCTTAAAATTCCCTTTCTGGTCTCTGTCGTGATTCCTAACTTAACACTTAAAACAAAGAGTGCACTGGGCTCCTCAGACTTGACCTGAGCACCCGCAGGGTGCCAGGCGCCGTTACTGGTGCCAGAACCACACAGGTGACCGCCATGGCTTGCCTGCCCCCGACGAGCTCACCAGGAGCCGGGGGGGGGGGGGGGGG
>RCUC01133349.1:0-118193 GCA_003697995.1 Taxidea taxus jeffersonii | reverse complement strand
GTGAGAAAGGAATCCATCAAAATCCTTGAGGAGAACACAGGCAGCAACCTCTTCGACCTCAGCCGCAGCAACTTCTTCCTAGGAACAACGCCAAAGGCAAGGGAAGCAAGGGAAAAAATGAACTATTGGGACTTCATCAAGATCAAAAGCTTTTGCACAGCAAAGGAAACAGTCAACAAAACCAAAAGACAACTGACAGAGTGGGAAAAGATATTTGCAAACGACATATCAGATAAAGGGCTAGTATCCAAAATCTACAAAGAGCTTAGCAAACTTAACACCCAAAGAACAAATAATCCAATCAAGAAATGGGCAGAGGACATGAACAGACATTTCTGCAAAGAAGACATCCAGATGGCCAACAGACACATGAAAAAGTGCTCCACATCACTGGGCATCAGGGAAATACAAATCAAAACCACAATGAGATACCACCTCACACCAGTCAGAATGGCTAAAATGAACAAGTCAGGAAATGACAGATGCTGGTGAGGATGTGGAGAAAGGGGAACCCTCCTACACTGTTGGTGGGAATGCAAGCTGGTGCAACCACTCTGGAAAACAGCATGGAGGTTCCTCAAAAAATTGAAAATAGAGCTACCTTATGACCCAGCAATTGCACTACTAGGTATTTACCCTAAAGATACAAACGTAGTGATCCAAAGGGGCACGTGTACCTGAAAGTTTATAGCAGCAATGTCCACAATAGCCAAGTTATGGAAAGAACCTAGATGTCCATCAACAGATGAATGGATAAAGAAGAAGTGGTATATATATATATATATATATACAATGGAATACTATGCAGCCATCAAAAGAAATGAAATCTTACCATTTGTGATGACATGGATGGAACTAGAGCGTATTATGCTTAGTGAAATAAGTCAACTGGAGAAAGACAACTATCACTTGATCTCCCTGATATGAGGAAGTGGAGATGCAACGGGGGTGGGAGTTAAGGTGGTAGGAAAAGTAAAAATGAAACAAGATGGGATCGGGAGGGAGACAAACCAAAAGAGACTCTTAATGTCATAAAACAAACTGAGGGGGGTGGGGGGGAGAGGGGTTGGGAGAGAGTGGTGGGGTTACATTATATGTTTAAATAAAGCTTAAAAAAATGTCTATACTGTGCAGAGCAATCTATACTTTCAATGCCATCCCGATCAAAATTCCTCTGGTATTTTTCAAAGAGCTGGAACAAATAATCCTAAAATTTGTATGGAACCAGAAAAGACCCTGAATTGCTAAGAAACCTTGAAAAAGAAAAACAAAACTGGGGGCAACATATTGCCTGATTTCAAGCTTTACTACAAAGCTGTGATCACCAGGACAGCATGGTACTGGCACAAACACAGACACACAGACCAGTGGAACAGAGTGGAGAGGCCAAATATGGACCTATGGTTAAATACCATAACTCTATGGTTAAATAGCCTTTGACAAAGCAGGAAAAAATATACAGTGGGAAAAAGTCTCTTCAATCAATAGTCTGTGAAAATTGGACAGCTATGTATAGAAGAATGAAACTCGACCATTCTTACACCATACAGAAATATAAACTTGAAATGGATGAAAGACCTCAGTGTGAAGCAGGAATCTATCAAAATCCTAAAGGAGAACTTAGGCAGTAACCTCTTCAACATCGGCCACAGCAACTTCTTTCAAGGCAAAGGGAAACAAAAGCAAAAATGAACTTTTGGCAATTCATCAAGATCAAAAGCTTCTGCACAGCAAAGGAAACAGTCAACAAAACAAAGAGGCAACCCACAGAATGGGAGAAGACATTCACAAATGACACTATAGACAAAGGGCTGATATCCAAGATCTATAAAGAACTCCTCAAACTCAACACACACAAAACGATAATCATGCCAAAAAATGGACAGAAGTCATGAACAGACACTTCTCCTTTCTTTTTTTTCTTTCTTTCACCTGAGAAGTGGGGAGAGGGGTGGAGGGAGAGGAAGAGAGAATCTTAAGCAGGGTCCATGCCCAGTGTGGAGCCCAATGAGGGGCTTGATCTCACGACCCTGAGATCATGAGCTGAGCCAAAATCAAAGTTAGACACTTAACCAACTGAGCCACCCCAGAGCCCCTAGGCCTATATTTCTGTTTCCTTTCCCAGATTGGGAAGTTTTCAGCTATTTCTTCAAATACATTTTCTGCTCCATTTCTCTCTCTTCTCCTTTTGGGATCCCTGTAATGTGAATATTATGCTTGATGGTGTTGGCAAGTTGCCTTTATCTATTCTCATTTATTAGTTTTTTTTTTCTTTTTCCTGTTCATCATAACTGTTTTCTGTTTCTTTGTCTTCTAGATCATTGATTTTTTTCTTCTTCTTCTAGTCTACTATTTAGTCCATCTAGTGTAGTTTTAAATTACAGTTATTTAGTTCTTCATCTCCAATTTGTTCATTTTTACGTTTTCTATCTTTTTTGAGGGTCTCCCTGAGGTCCTCCAGTATTTTCTCAATTCCAGTGAGTATCTCCGTGACAATTATTTTTAAATTCTCAATCAAGCATATTATTTATCTTTTGTTTAGCTCTCTTGCTGTGATGTTGTCCTGTTATTTCATTCTGAAAATATTGTTCTGTCTCTTCATTTTTTTCTAACTTTCTATGTGTTAGGAAAGTCAGCTACATCATCTCCTCTTGAGAGTTGTGGCCTTATGAAGAAGAAGTCCTGGAGTTCCCAGGAGTGCAATGTCAGAACTCAGGATTTCAAGGGTATCTCCTATGTCTGTTGCATGCATCCTACAATTGTGGCTGGGCAGCATTTGCCTTCAGTCCCTTATCTGCAATGGTTCTTTGTCTGTTATAGGTCAGACTTGGTGCCTATTTTGTTAGTAGGCCAGTCTGGGACCACCTTGGGCTTTGGTTAGGTCAGCCCAGGCATTTGCCAGAGTTGCAATCACACTGAACTACAGGGTCTTCTGCCTGTATTTTTCTCTTAGAAGCTTTTGTTGGTGGGCAGGGCCTGTAATCAGACAAGGTGTTTGCCCCCACCCCACTATTGTGGGTAGTTTTCTTCCCCTTTTTTTCTAAGGCAGGAGTTGCTTTGGGGTGGTGCTGGCCCCTGTTGGGGCTGCTTGCATACCGCCACACTTGTGGTCCTGATTTGGATGAACTCTTGCTGAAGGCATGCAGGAAGAGGTAGAAGAGTGTTGGGGCTGGATGCACTGTTAGCAAGCAAGGTAGAGTGTTTGCCCTGAATTAGTTCTGGTAGGTGTTTGTGTATCTAGACTGGGTTGCAGGGGCAGGAAATGGTATCTGCCAGCTCTTTTGATATTGGGGAAGTCCCTTAAAGATCCCTGCCCCTCCAGCACATGTTCTGAGATTAGTAAATAAATCTCCTTCCTGTACACCTGGGGCATTTTTCAAACTGCTGCTTCTATGCTCTCTCTGAGGCTGTTTGTTATACCATCTCCTTAATGATGAGAATTCTTCCTATCATATACTTCAGTTCTTCCAGAACTGAGCCCACTGTTTTTTAAAGTTCTAGGTGGTAAGCCCTACTAATTGTAAAAACTTACAAAGCTGAGGGCACCTGGGTGGTTCAGTAGGTTAAAGCCTCTGCCTTCGGCTCAGGTCATGATCCAGGGTCCTGGGATCGAGCCCCGCATCAGGCTCTCTGCCCAGTGGCAAGCCTGCTTCCTCCTCTCTCTGCCTGCCTCTCTGCCTTCTTGTGATCTCTGTCTGTCAAATAAAGAAATAAAAAAATCTCAAAAAAAAAAACTTACAAAGCTGAGCCCCTCTGTTTTTCAAAGATAAATATTATGGAGATTCATCTTCCTAGTGTGGGAACCCCTTGCTTGGGTTGCCTGGTGTGTCTGCTCTTCCCCCTTCTCCGTGCCTAAAGTGGAGATACTTATTCCCATGGATAGTCTTGCAGGTCAGTTTGGTTTCCCAACCAAGTCTCCACCCTTCCTATAGTTTTTGATGTGATTTTTTTCTCTATATTTAGCTGTAGAGAGCCTACTCTGACCGTCTTTAGGTCATTTTTTGGGTTATTTGCACTGATGAGGATATCTAGATGTATCCATAGGATGAGGTGAGCTTAGGGTCCTCTTACCCTGCTGTCTTCCCCAGAAGTCTACTCCTAAAGATTTTGAAATGTAGTATTTCCATTTCCTTTGTCTTCTTGTATTTTTCAATTTCTTGAAGAATTTCTTCTTTGGTTTTTTTCTTTTTATTTTTTTTTTAAATTATGTTAGTCACCATACAGTACATCATTAGTTTTTGATGAAGTGTTCCATGATTCATTGTTTGTATATAATACCCAGTGTTCTATACAATATATACGCTCCTTAATACCCATCACCAGGCTCACCCATCCTCTCACCCCACTCCCTTTCCCGGAGGGAAAGTTTCCCAGAGCCCATAGTCTCTCATGGTTCATCTCCCCCTCTAGTTCCACCCCTCTTCATTTTTCCCTTCCTTCTTCTAATGTTCTTCATGTTATTCCTTATGTTCCTGGAGTCCATAGTCTCTCATGGACTATGAGTTTGTTTCTCAGAGTCCATAGTCTCTCGTGGTTCATCTCCCCCGATAGTCCCCCCACCTTGCTTTATTTTTCCTTTCTTTCTCCTAATGTTCTCCATGCCATTCCTTAAGTTCCACAAATAAGTAAAACCATATGATAATTGACTTTCTCTGCTTGACTTATTTCACTTAGCATAATCTCCAGTTCCATTCATGTTGATGCAAAAATTGGGTGTTCATCCTTTTGATGACTGAGTAATATTCCATTGTATATATGGGCCACATCTTCTTTATCCACCCATCTGTTGAAGGTCATCATGGCTCTTACCACAGTTTGGTGCTATGAACATTGGGGTGCATGTTGCCCTTCTTTTTACTATACCTGTATCTTTGGGGTAAATACCCAGAAGTGCAATTGCTGGGTCATAGGGTAGCTCTATTTTTAACTTTTTGAGGAACCTCCACACTGTTTTCCAAAGTGGCTGTACTAGCTTGCATTCCCACCAATAGTGTAAGAGGATTTCCCTTTCTCCACAACCTCTCCAACATGTGTTGGTTCTTGTCTTGTCAATTTTTGCCATTCTAACTGGTATAGGGTGATATCTCAGTGTGGTTTTGATTTGAATTTCCCTGGTGGCTAATGATGATGAACATTTTTTCATGTGTCTATTAGTCATTTATATGTCTTCTTTGGAGAAATTTCTGTTCACATCAACTGCCCATTTTTTGACTTATTTGTTTTTTTCCGTGTTGAGTTTGAGAAGCTCATTGACTCATTGTTATGTTATAACATTATCTTTCACATGCTATATTTCTTCTATTTTCTTTCTTGTAATTGAGTTCTAGTTTCATACCATTATAGTCAGAAAAATTATTTGATACAGTTTCAGTCTTAAATTTATTGAAGTTTGTTTTGTGACCTAACATGTGATCTGTCCTAGAGAATGTTCCATATGCACTTGAAAAGAATGTGAATTCTGCTTTTGGGGGGCAGAATGTTTTTGTGTTAAGTCCATCCAATTTTGTGTGTTTTTCAAAGCCATTGTTTCCTTATTGATATTCTGCCTGGATGATCTATCCATTGATGTAAATGAGTTATAAAAAATCCTCTACTATTTTAGTAGTATTGTCAATTTCTCCCTTTATATCTTAATTTTTGTTTTATATATTTAGATGCTTCTAGGTTGGGTGCATAGATAGTTAAAATTGCTATATCCTCTGTTGCATTGATCCCTTTATCATTATGTAATAACCATTTTTAACCTCTTGTTAGTCTTTTTTTAGTCTGTTTTACCTGATAATGAGTACTGCTTCCCCAGCTTGCTTTTTTTTTTTTTTACCATAGCTTTTCTTTATTCCCGTTTGTATGGCATATGTTTCCATTTCTCCACTTTCAGCTTGCATGTGTTTTTATATCTGAAGTGAGTCTGTTGTAGTCAACATACAGACAACTCATTCTTTTCATCCATTCCGTCCCTTTCTTTCAGGTGTAGATTTTAGTCCATTTACATTTGAAATCAGTACTGATAAATATGTAATTATTGCAATTTTGTTTTTGTAGTTCTTTGTTCTTTTCTTTTCCTGCTCTCTTCCTTTTTGGTTTGATGGCTTTTTTTAGTGTTGTATTTGGATTACTTTCTCTTTATTTTCTTTTGTGCATAATTATAATTTTTGGTTTGTGGTTATCATGGGTTTCATACATAACATTCCAAATGTATATCCATATTTCCTGAGTTAATGTTCACTTAAGTTCAAACATATAAAAGCTTGAAATTTTTACTACCTCCTCCGTGTTTTATATATGTTGTATATTACATCTTTTTATTTTGTGTATTCCTTGAGTAATTTTTGGAGGTAGAGTTGATTTTACCGCTTTTGTGTTCTAACCTTACTAGCTTTGTAATTCATTGATCTACTAACTTTACTATGTTTACTTTTACCTGTTAAATTTTTTCTTTCATAATTTTCTTATACTTATGGTCTTTTCCTTCCACTTAAGGAGTTCCCTGTGATATTTTTTTAAGACTGTTTCAGTGGTAATGAACTCCTTTAACTCTGTCTTCAACTCTTCCTCTCTCCTTCAGTTCTACCATGTCTGGTAGAGTATACTTGGTTATAGTTTTGGTTTGGTTTGGTTTGGTTTTTCTTTTAGCATTTTGAATATATCATACCATTCCCTTCTGGCTTGTAAAGTATCTTCTAAAATATTACCTGATAGAGTTACAGTGTTCCCCTTGTATGCAACTGTTGCTTTTCTCCTGTTTCTTTTACAATTCTTGGTCTTTAATCTTTACCATTATAATTATTATGTGTTTTGTTTGCACTTCCTGGACCTGGATGTCTGTTTTCTTCCTGAACTAGGGAAGTTTTCACATATTTCTTCAAGTAAGTTTTCCATCCCCTTGCCTCTCTCATCTGTTTCCAGAACCCTTATAATGCAAATATCATGATAGGTTTCTTAACCAATCCTTGTTTTACTATTATTCCTTCTTTTTGCTATTTAGTTTGGGTGATGTTCACTACCCTGTGCTTCAAGTCACTGACCTGTTTTCCTGTATCCTCTAATCTTCAGTTGATTCCTTCTAGTGTATTTTTCATTTCAGTTATACTTCAGCTGTGATTGATTATTTTTTATAATTTCTATTTCTTTGTTGAAGTTCTCCTTGAGTTTCTCCATTTTTCTCTCAAATCAAGTAATTTCTTTATGATCACTACTTTGATCGTTACTATGAACAGGCATATTTCTTTGTTTCACTTATCCTTTTCTTCGTGATTTTTGTCTTGTTCTTTTATTTGGGACATATAGCCATGTGTCCTCAATTTATCTAACTCTTCATATTTTCTTCTATGTGGTAGGTACATCAGTTGCATCTCCTGGTCTTGAAAGTAGTGGTCCTGTGTGGAAGGGTCCTGTGGTGCCCTGTAGTAGAATCCCCCCCTGGTCACCAGAACAATGTGTTCTGGGGATGTCCCCTGTGTGGGCTTGTATGTGCCTTCATGTAATTGTTGAGCCACAACAGCTGTGGGCACAATGGTGGGCAGCACTTGCTCTCTCCGTGGCTGGTCATGAGGTACTATTGTAGCTATTATTTTTATTATTAGATATACTATTTGCAAATGACCTTGTAAAGTGAGTTTAGAAGTCTTCCCTCCTCTTCTATCTTTTTTAGAGTTTGAGGATTAATATTCTTATATAAATATTTGTAGAAATCACCAGTGAAACCATCTGGTCCTAGAGTTATGTTTATTTGGAGAATGTTGAACATTGATTCAATATCCTTATTCAAAATTGATATGTTCCAATTTTTAATTTCTTCAAAATTCACTCTTGAGATTTATGTTTCTAGGAATTTATCCATTTCTACTAGGTTGTCAAATATTTTGGTATATAGTTGTTCATAGTAATCTCTTATGATCCTTGTCATATTAGTTGTAATGTCTCTTTCCTCTGTTTTTGAGTCCTCTATTTTTGGTGAGCCTCACTGAAGATTTATCTATCTATATTGTTTATCTTAAAAAGCAGCTATTAGTTTCATTGCTTTTTTCTAATGTCTTTTTAGTATCTACTTCTGCTTTGATCTTTTATTGTTTCCTTCCCTGTAATGAACCTTGGGCTCCATTTGTTCTTTTTCTAGGTCCTTGAGGTGTAAAGTTAGGTTGTTTATTGAAATCATTTTTGTTTCATAATGTAGGCATTTATCATTATGGATTTCCATCTTAGAGCTTCTTCAGCTGCATCCCATAAGTTTTTGTATGTTTCCATTTTCATTTGTCTCAAGGTATTTTTCTATTTCCTTTTGATTTCTTTGACACATTGGTTGTTCAATAACCCTTTGTATTTTCACATTTGTTCTAGGATTAAGTAGTCCATCACCGTATTACATTATTAGGGTATTCTGAATTTGAGTCCATGCTTACACTGACCAATGTGTTGTATATGTTCATATGTTTTCATGTTACTAATTACCATATTTTTATTCTGGCTAGAAGAACTTTTTTCAACATTTCTTGTAAAGCAGGTTTAGTGGTGATGAATTTCTTCAGGTTTATTGGGGAAATCTTTATTTTGCCTTTAATTCTGAAGGACAATTGCAGGGTTAAATATTTGTGATTGGAAGTTTCTTTCCTTTAGCACTTTGAATTTACCATCCTATTTTCTTCTGGCCTATAATGTCTCTGCAGGATAATATGCTAATAGGCCTATTGAGGTTCCTTTATATGTGAGATTTTTTTTCTCTTGATCCTTTCAAAATTCTGTCTTTGTCTTTGGTTTTAGACAGTTATGTTTTTTCAAGAACATTTTGAAATTTTGAGATGATTTACTAGCTTCATGAACTGATATGTCTAAATCTCTCACCATGTTTGGTAAATTTTCAGTCATTGTTTCCTTAAATAAGCTTTCTATTCCTTCTTCCCCATCTTGTTTTGGGGCTAGTTACTGGAATTTATTGTATTCCTTTGGTGGAGACATGTTTCCCTGATTCTTCTTGATTTTTGTTGCCTTGTTAAATGTGTGCACATTAGAAGAACCAGTCACTTCTTCTAGACTTTATGGACTGATTTTGGTAAGAGAAGCCTTTCATCTGCAGATGGGGAACACTGGCTTGTGTTCTGATCCTGTGTCTAGTGGTTCAGTGTGCTAAGTGAAGGGAGACATAGCAGCACTGGATCAGAAAAGGGTGTGATTTTTCTTCAGCTCAGGCCACTGAGGTTCACAGTATTAATGACTGTGTGGTCCTTGGTGAGCAGTAAGGGGGGACTGCAGTGGTTCCAAGCATTCTTAAACTCCTAAGAGACATTTCCAGGACTTATTGCTAGGAGTCAGAGTAGGTAGCATTTCTGGCTGGAACAAGTGGTGTGCACATACTCATTTATGGGAGCAGATGCAGGTGCCTGTATAGTGGCAGAGGTCACTTGCAGATACACTTGTAATGATGGGGGCCAGGGCAGGTAGCAAGGTCCAGGGCCCACTATGAGCTCATTAGTGTCTTCAGTGAGAGAACCTGGATGTCATTGTATTCTCCTGTGGCTTCATACTCTATCCCCAGGTATGGATTTTGCAGTGGAGGCTGTGATGGGAGTCAGATTGGGGTGGGGAGCATGCAGACTTATAGCTGAAAGAACTAGGTACAGGTACACACAGTGGTGCAAGTTATTGACATAAGGCAGGACCTGGTCTGAATGTGCAAGCAACTATGGGATTCCTAGAAGTGGTCCTAGTTCCTAGTGTGGTCTCCTGTGACTGCATACTCTTCCCTCTGGATGTATGCACTGTAGTTAGGGCCAATGATGGGGGTCAAGATAGGGGTATGCCCAAGTGAAGCTGGAGTGGCTGTCTATAGTTGGGTGTGGTGTTTCTGGCCACTGACAGAAAGCAGGGTGTGATCCACATCTATAAGCAGGTGCAGGGGGCCCTGGTTAGTGGTGTGTTTGCTCATGGCTAGACATTCTACTCTCCATGTGTGTGCTACAGTGGAGGCCAATGATCAGGCCAGTGGCATGCAGATACACAACTGCAGCAGCTAGCCCCAAGCAGGGACACAGAGGTGGGGATCAGTCAATGGTGCCTAGACTGGTGTCTTGCACTCATGGCTGAGGTGTGGGGGAGGGTGGGAATTGGAGAATGAAGGCACTGAGGTAGTGGTGCCTTGGTGGCCCAGTCAGCTAAGTGTCTGCCTTCAACTCAGGTCACAATCCCAAGGTCCTGGGATTGAATCTTACATCAGGCTCCCATTTAGCAAGAAGTCTGCCTCTCCCTCTCCCTCTGCCCCTCCCCCCTGTTCCTGCACTCTCTCTCTCCTCTCTCTCTCTCTCACTCACGTGCTCACTCTCTTTCAAATATATAAATAAAATCTTAAAAAAAAAAAAAGAGGGACTGAGATGGGGATGGTGTTAGCAAATGTGGTGTCTATCAAGATCCACATTCTAGATGGTAACTTTGTTCGTGGTAGAAGCTGCTGAGTTTTATTGCAGAGCAGGTTTTATGAATTGCAATCACTTCTGCTATGGGTTTACTAATAATAGCCTCTGATTTTCTTCCTTGTTCTGAGCTGGCTGTCTTTGCTGAACTGAGTGAGGTGAAATAGAAGCTGGATGTTCAGGGAATGCCAGGAGAGGCTAAAGAAATTGGCTGCTCACCCCAGTCTCCTTTCTTGACAAAGGAACTTGTAGCTGGCAAGTTTCTTAGTGCTGAACAGTGCTGGTTTAGAGGATGATGCAGGCAAAATGAACCTGTTTATTTTGTGATTATTATGGGGTTTATTTTCTTGTTTTTTGTTTTGTTTTTGGTTTTTTCTTTTTTTGTTTTTTGTTGTTGTTTTTTTTTTCTCTGCAATGTTGCTAAAACTAAGTGGAATCTGGAGTTCTCTGGAGCTGTTTTTGTTCATGGGTAATTGTCTGTCTAATAGTTAACTTTGGCAGGGGGCAGGAAAGCTGGAATCTCCTACATCATCATTTTTTTTCCAGAATGTGTCAGTATTTCATGGTTTTGATGTTATTATAAATGGTTTTTCTTCTTTATCTTTCAGATAATCTGTTGTTTAGAAATGCATCTGACTTTTGTATGTTGATTTTGTACTCTGCAACTGTATTGGATTCATTTATTAATTCTAAGTTTTCTCGATAGATTTTTTTGAGGTTTTTAAATATAAGATCATCTCATCTGCAAGTAGATAAAATTTTACTTCTTCCTTTTCTAATTTGGGTGCTTTTTATTTCTTTCTCTGGCCTAATTGCTCTGAACAGGACTTTCCATACAAGTGAACAGGTGTGGTGGGAGTGGGCACCCTCACCTTGATCCTGATCTTAGAGGCAAAGCTTTCAATCTTTTGCCATTGAGTATATACAATGGAACTGTGTCCTCTTCGAATGATGATAATAGCATCAGAGACTTTGAATGGACATTCTTTCCTCAAACTGTGTCCTCAAAGCCAGTGTACTAGCAAGAAAAACAATATTATTAAATAAAATAACACAGTTTTACTTTCTCAGGAAAGACATCTTCTCAGAGAGGAGGCTGTTGGTTTAAATCCTATAATAGGTCCTACTTATGCCCTGAAGAAAAGGCAGTGGAAGGATGGGAAAAAGAGGAACTGAAGTTGCTCTGCATCATTTTGTGGATAAGGTTCTCTTCACTGGGTCAGGGAAATCTTATGTATTACTATTCTTAATTAGTATGCTCTGCAGTAAAGCAGTTTCATCTTACCCTTGTTTACACTCTCTTCTGTGTTGTTTGCCCTTGAGAGGTTGGAGGTGTGTCTGTGAGCATAAGAGCAAGGGAGAAAAGAAAGGAGAGATGGGCATCCATTTAAGGATTACCATAAGAGACCACTAGAAGATTTAGAAGGCCACAGAAGCAGGTGGTGACTTGTAATCAAATCCCACCAGCAGAGGATGTGGGAGGCTTGTACTTGACCCCACCAATTTTCAGACTAGGAACTAGATCCTCTGGGAAAAATGTGCTGCCCTAAATTACTGGATCCTATAATCCTGGTTGGGACTAAAAGAAGAGGAAGTGGATTCTAGTGAAAGGGTTCTAGGGTAGGACAACAATGTTTTCCTGCAGTTGACTGAGAATTTATTCTGTGAAAATAGATTATCATTCTTAAGAGAGACAAAAGGAGCCTAAGACTTAAAATAGATATGCCTATGAGAAGGCATTCCTCAAGGGCTTAGCTTTTCCTTGGATTGTAAGAATCAATCTTATTTAGGATCACATGTTAAGTTGTCTCCCCCTCCATTGTAATTTTCTCTAGTTATTCTTCGGTGGTTGCCTGGTAAAGTCTGTTTTCTGTGCCACTCCACGTGTGACAGTGGTGCTTTGAAAATTAATGGAGGGGCGCTGTACCTATTTAAACAGTGGTGTGCCTTTCCCTATACTGTCCCTTCAGGAACCCAAAACAACATATTGAAAAGTCCTAGGGAGGGAGAAGCTATACCATGGGCACATGCCTGAAACTGGTAGGAGCAAGTGACTCTAGAGAAGCGGCCTACAGCATGTTCTCACACAGGCATATGCTAGAAGCAAATCTTTTTCTCCCCAAATAACTAGGGATAGATGATTCTGGGAAAGTCACCTGGAAGGAAGGAGGAAAATGTCTGGAGAAGAGCTAATTACACGTAATTCATACAAGATTGACATTTGGTCATAATAGGTGCTCTAGTATATGAGATTTCTTATTCTTTCCAACAGTGGCCAGCTACGGTTCCCAGCTAGGGTTTATGGGCTTGTCTCCATGGAGTTTCATGGAGAAAATGATTATGCCTTTTCCTTACTGCAAAGCACTGAGAAGTATAGTGATTAAGTGTAAGGTCTCTGGCATTTGATTGCCTGGTATTATTTCCGGGTTCTTAATTTAATTTCTGTGTGGCCTCAGGCAACTTACTTAGTCTCCCCATACCCCAGTTTTCTCATCTGTACATACAGATAGTAATGGTACCTACCCTATAACATTCAGAATGATTAAATTGGAGACAATGTAATTTGAAAAGCTGTTGGCAATAATAAGTGTTCAGGAAATTTAATCTCTAATTATATTAATCATTATTTCTAAAGTGCTAAAGAATCTGTACCTTTTCTTTCATATGACAGTGGAGAAATATAAGAAAGGATTACAGGATCAGCATTGTCTAAGATGTTTTTGATGCTATCTCTAACTAGAAGGAGCCCCAGCCTTTCACTTAGTGGTTCTTAACCTTGACTGTACATTAAAATTGCCTGAGGAGTGGCTAGAAACCCTGATGCAAGGCCACTCTCAGACCAATTAAATCAGAGCATCTAGGGGTGGCATCATCATTTCCAAAGCTCTCTAGCTTATTCTCATATGCAGAGAACAGTGTTGGGGGAACTTGTTCAAAGACTTATTGCATCTCATAAAGCACACAATACCATGTTTCTAGTTGTCCCTCAACTTCTTTTGCTCTTTAGTTATTAAAAATAATAGTTTATTGGCATTTCTTGGCTCAAGGAGAGCTCACATCTTCCTGGAAAGGCATCTAAAAAGTTGCTGGGTGGGGGGCACACTTGGTTGGCTCAGTCCGTTAAGCATCAACTCTTGATTTCAGTTCAGATCATGATCTCAGGGTCTCGGGATTGAGCCCCATGGCAAAGCCTCATCTCAGGCTCTATGTTCAACATAGAATCTGATTGTCCCTCTCCCTCTCCCTCTGCTCCTCCTCCCACTTGCATGCTCACTTGCTCTCAAATAAAAAAAATAATATAATGTTTTTTTACATTAAAAAGCTGCTCAATATAACCCAACACTCTGAAATCAGGTAATTAAGGGGAATATCTGGCAAGACTTTACAATTTTTCTCAGGTTAGCCCTTAAGGAATAGAAATAAATGGGGGAGGGGAAGTCTTAGAAACAAACCTGTTACAATTCAAGACAACCAGCTCCAAGACCCCATTCACTCTATTTGCTACCAACAAGGTTTGGTAGTGGAGCTCTGCTCATTATAACTTCTCAGGCTCCCAGGGTGACCAGTATTCCATCTCAATATATACTTAATCAATTGCTAAGGCAGAGAAAAGGAAGTTGTAGTGCCTCACACTAAAAATAAAATGTTTTTGTCTGGAAGCTCTGTATGCCATTTCCATTCTCATTTTGTTGCCCTTACAAGCTATAGGCTAATTTCAGGGAATGAGAACTTAATATCTCCCTTTAAGGAGAGGAACATCAGATATGCATAGACATATTTCTTTAGTCTCCCATTTTTTTTCTTTTGAATCCTTTATTACAACTTAAAAAAGTGATAGTTAGGGGCTCCTGGGTGGCTCAGTGGGTTAAGCCTCTGCCTTCAGCTCAGGTCATGATCTCATGGTCCTGGGATCGAGCCCCGCATCGGGCTCTCTGCTCAGCAGGGAGCCTGCTTCCTTCTCTCTCTCTCTGCCTGTCTCTCTGCCCGCTTGTGATCTCTGTCAAATAAATAAATAACATCTTTTAAAAAAAAGTGATAGTTATACAATAAGACAAGAGCAATAGTTTAATCTTACATCCCTTTTTCTGCTCTATTCCCCAACTCTCATCATGTTGATATTTTGTAGACTTTTAATTTTGGGTTATTACAGATATATTCTTTGTCTTGGTCTTGGATATTTACTTTAAAGATAACAAGTTTTATCAAGTAAAATATAGTCATATAATATAACCTTCTCTTGTCATTCTCCTGGATTTGAATCCTCTCTTGTTGAAGTACTTCATCAAAAACCATTTTCAATGAAATTTTTGGTGTGGCAAAATGCTGATGCTTTATTTTTTTAAAGGTTTTATTTATTTGACAGACAGAGATCACACAAGTAGGCAGAGAGGCAGACAGAACGGGGAGGGGAGAAGCAGGCTCCCCGCCAAGCAGAGAGCCCGATGTGGGACTCCATCCCAGGACCCTGGAATCATGACCCGAGCGGAAGGCAGCGGCTTAACCCACTGAGCCACCCAGGCATCCCGTGCTGATGCTTTATTAAGCCTGACAATATTTTTATTATTGATTAAAAAAAACACAGGAACTTTCTATACTATTTTTGCAACTCTTCTGTAAGTCTAAAACCTCAAAATGAAAAAAACTAATTCACTTAGAACTTTATTTTTTTACAACATTGAATAGATACTTATTTTTAAAAAGACTATCTGGAACACCCTTTAAAATTTCTAAATTGGGGGCACCTGGGGTGGCTCAGTGGGTTAAAGCCTCTGCCTTCGGCTTGGGTCATAATCTCAGTGTCCTGGGATCAAGCCCTGCATCGGGCTCTCTGCTCACAGGGAGTCTGCTTCCTTCCTCCTCTCTCTCTCCATGCCTCTCTACCTACTTGTGATCTGTCTGTCAAATAAATAAATAAAATCTTAAAAAAAAAAACATTTAAAATTTCTAAATTGAATAAAACAAACACTGAGAAAGAAATGAAAACCTCAGAGGCAGAAAAAATGAAAAGTGGTGAGCTAGTCCTCAGCATATGCAATCCTTACTAGTTTTCTATTGCTGCTATAATAAATTGTCATACATTTGAAGGATTAAAATAACACAAATTTGTTTTCTTATAAGTCAGAAAGTCTAAATGGCTCTCACTAGGCTCAAATCAAGGTATCATCAGGCTACCTTCCTTTCCAGAGGCTCAAAGAGAAGAATCTGCTTTCTTGCATTCTCCAGGTTCTAGACACCACCTGCATTCTTTGTTAATAGTTCCCCTTCCTCCATCTTCAAAACCAGAATCTCTCTGGCCCTATTTCTATCATTACACTTCTCTGACTTTCCATTCTCTTGCCTGCCTCTTCCATTTTTAAGAAAACCTTGCAATTCCATCGGCCCCATCCAGATAATCCAGGATAATTTTCCTATTTTTAAGGTGAACTAATTAGCTACCTTAATTCCACCTTCAACTTTAATTTCCATTTGGCAAGTACTCCAATATATTAATAGGTGTCTGGCATAAGGATGTGAACATCTTTGGGGACCCATTATCCTGTCTATGGTGCTTTGTAATCAAACACAAATTCTAATGGCCATAATGGGAAAAAAAGGCCTTTTCCCCACAGAAGGCAGGAAGTTAAGAGCCCTTACATAAATCCAGAACCTTGAAGTAACAGTACAAGACTTGAAGTAGTAAAAGTATGGACTAAAAGTCTGCCCCTTGGTGTATGGACACTTTTCTATTAATCTCTTATATTTTGACATAATTTTGACTAACAGAAAAGTTGCAAGGATAATGTAAAAAAATTCTCGTATTCCCTTCACTCAGATTTCCAAAATGTTAACATTTTACATTTGTGTTTACATTTTACATTTGTGTTTTCAGCTTATTTATGTGAACATATAAATTTTCTGGTATCTGTGTAAAAGTGTGTTAGAGACATGAAATTATGTTGTATACAGTTGCAATAGCTCTTTAGTCTTTTTTAACCTGGAATATTTCCTCACTCTTGATCATTCGTTACAGTGACATTCTTTTTTTTTTAATTTTTATTGTGTTAAGTTAGTCACCACAAAATACATTATTAGTTTTTGATGCAGTGTTCCAAGATTCATTGTTTATGCACCACACCCAGTGCTCCATGCAATGTGTGCCCTCCTTAATACCCACCACCAGGCTCACCCATCCACTCACCCCCCTCTCCTCTAAAATCCTCAGTTTGTTTCTCGGAGTCCACAGTTTCTCATGGTTTGTCTCCCCCTCCGATTTCCCCCCTTCACTTTTCCTTTCCTTCTTCTAATGTCCTCCATGTTATTCCTTATGTTCCACAAGTGAAACCATATGATAATTGACTTTCTTGAAGAATACAGGTTTTTAGTTTGTAGTATTCCCTCAATTTGGATTTGTCTGATGTTTCTTCGTGATATGATACAGATTATACATTTGGGGCAAGAATTACAAAGAAGTAATGTTGTGTTATACTCAATGTATCATATCAGGAGGCACATGATGTTAATTTGTCACATTAATGGTGGGACTTTCATCATTTGACTAAGGTAGTATATGTCAGGGCTCTTCATTGTATAGTTACTATTTTCCCATTTGATACCAAAAAGCATTTTACGTAGAGGTACTTTGAGACAATGAAAATATACTTAAACTTTCATCCTTCAGTTTTAAGCATCCATTGCTACTTCTTGTTGGACATACATAGTGATTTTCTAATTTCATTTTTTCTCCTACATTTATAAGTTGGGTGTCTGCCGTAGGAAATTGCTTTCCATTTTCTTCTATTATTAATATCAGCATGGATTCATGAACTCTTAGGCTATAATCCATTACCTATTCATTATTTTGTTGCCCACATTTTTACAGATTTAGACAGTAAAAATCATTTCAAGCTGGATTCTGTGGCAAACAACATTTTTCAGGGAGAGAACTTGTTTTGGCTTAAAGTTGGGTGAAAAGTTAGCGATATGATAGGGGAAAAAATATCCATTGAGAAATATAAAATAAAATTCCATCTTCACTTAATATTGAGTTTTAAATTTATACTGTTTTTTAGAAAAAAAAAAGATGAGAAATTAAGTTGTCCTGGGTTTATAATGACTGAGGGTGCTAAGAGAAGCAAAAGGATACTAATCCTGAAGGGATATACATCAACATTTCAAGATTCTGTGAACAAGAAAAAATAACCAACAGAGATTTCTGTCCACCGCTTAAGACTGCAGATACTAGAATTATCAGCTGCAGAATTAAAAGTAATAAATTATGTTTAAATGTATAAAGAAGTAAAAGATATACTCAAAGAGCTGATCAAAGATATAAAACACTACTAAAAATGCTGAAGAGTTTTGAAAAATATCAAGCCTATAGAAATGAAAAAAGTTAAAATCATAATCTCAGTGCATTAATGGAAGATTAGGCAGAGTTAAAGAAAAAGGAAAGTGAAAACAAAATTATTAGCTCGAGAGGAAAGCAAAAATATTAGAGTTTAGAAGACATTTAGTAAATTATTTTTTTAATATTGTAGTTTTATTTTTTTTTAGTGTTCCAAGATTCATTGTTTATGCACCATACCCAGTGCTCCATGTGAAGACATTTAATTTATAATGCCAAGTTCTAACATCTTGATAATTGGAGTATCATGTAATTGGGAGTGTCAGAAACACAATACAGAATAAGGAAGACATAATATTAAAGCACAGCTGAGAATTATAAAAATATGTAAAGATATGAATCTATCAGATATGGAAGAAAAATCTTGAACAAGATAAATAAAAGTAAATCCAAACCTATGATTTCATAGTAAAATTGAACACTAGGACAAAGAGAATTCATAAAGGAAGCTGAAGAACAACAACAACAAAAAATCTGCAAGAGAATAATAGCAATAATAGCTAATGTTCATTTTTAATTGAGATATAATTGACATATAACATCATATTAGCCCAGGTGTACAATCTACTGATTCACTATTTGTATATGTGGAAAAATGATCATCAGAGTAAATCTAGTTAACATTCATCACCATAATTTTTAAATTTTTTTTTTAAGATTTTATTTATTCATTAATTAGAGAGAGAGCGAGCACAGGCAGACAGAGAGGCAGGCAGAGGCAGAGGGAGAAGCAGGCTCCCCACCGAGCAAGGAGCCCGATGTGGGACTTGATCCCAGGACGCTGGGATCATGACCTGAGCCGAAGGCAGCTGCTTAACCAACTGAGCCACCCAGGCGTCCCTCATCACCATAATTTTTATAAGAACTTTTAAGATCTATGCTTTTAACAACTTTCAAGTAATAGAGTATTATTAACTATACATACTATGCTGTACAATATATCCCCATAACTTAATTTATTTTATAGTTAAAAGTTTTTACCTTTTGTCCTCTTCATGCCTTTTTCCCACACTCCACTCCATGCATCTGTCAACCACAAATCTGTTACCTGTATCAATGAGCTCATTTTTTTAAATTGAAGTATAGTTGATGAACAATATTACATTTTAGTTCTACAATATGGTGATTTTATAACTTTATATCTTATGCTATGCTCACGAGTATAACTACCATCTGTCAACATACAATGCTATTATAACACCATTGACAATTTTATTTTTTTTCAGTGTTCCAAGATTCATTGTTTATGCACCACACCCAGTGCTCCATGCAATACGTGCCCTCCATAATACCCACCACCAGGTTCGCCCATCCCCACAACCCTCTCGCCTCCCAAACTCTGTTTGTTTCTTAGTCCACAGTCTCTTATACTTTGTCTCCCCAACCACTGACAATTTCCCCAATGGTTTATGTTTTATTCCCATGATTTACTCATTCCAAAACTAAAAGCTTGTATCTCCCACTCCCGTTCACCTATTTTTGTCTGTTTCCTTACCTGCCTCCACTTTGGCAACCGCTACTTTGTTCACTGTATTTGTGTCAGTTTCTGCTTCTTTTTTATGTATTCATTTGTGGTTTTTTTTTTTAGCGTCCACTTAAGTGAAATCATATGGTGTTTATCTTTCTCTGCCTGACTTATGTCACTTAACATAAGACCCTTTAGGTCTAACCATGTTGTCACACATGGCAAGTTTTCATCACTTTTATGGATATGTAATACTCCTGTGTTTGCCTGTGTGTGTGTGTGGGTGTGTGTGTGTGTGTGTGTGTTTATATCATCTATATGCATTCTTCTATCAATGGACACTTGGATTGATTCCAGTTCTTGGTTATTGTAAATAATGGTGCAATAAACATAGGGGTGTATATATCTTCTTGAATAAGTATGTTTTCATTTATTTTGGTAAATAGGAGTAGAATTACTGAATTATATATCTAGCTTTAGTTTTTTGAGAAACTTCCATACTGTTTTCTATAATGGCTGTAGCAATTTATATTTCTGCCAACAGTGCATGAGGGTTCCTTTTTTTTTCTACATCTTTGCCAACACTTGTTATTACTTGTCTTTTTAGTTATAGCTGTTCTGAGTGGTGATATCTCACTGTGGTTTTATTTTATTTTTTAAAGGATTTTTTTTAGTTTTTTTTTAAATTTAAGCTTTATTTAAACATATAATGTAACCCCACCACTCTCTCCCAACCCCTCTCCCCCCCACCCCCCTCAGTTTGTTTTATGACATTAAGAGTCTCTTTTGGTTTGTCTCCCTCCCGATCCCATCTTGTTTCATTTTTACTTTTCCTACCACCTTAACTCCCACCCCCGTTGCATCTCCACTTCCTCATATCAGGGAGATCATGTGATAGTTGTCTTTCTCCAGTTGACTTATTTCGCTAAGCATAATACGCTCTAGTTCCATCCATGTCGTCGCAAATGGTAAGATTACATTTCTTTTGATGGCTGCATAGTATTCCATTGTATATATATATATATATACCACTTCTTCTTTATCCATTCATCTGTTGATGGACATCTAGGTTCTTTCCATAACTTGGCTATTGTGGACATTGCTGCTATAAACATTCGGGTACACCTGCCCCTTTGGATCACTACGTTTGTATCTTTAGGGTAAATACCCAGTAGTGCAATTGCTGGGTCATAAGGTAGCTCTATTTTCAATTTTTTGAGGAACCTCCATGCTGTTTTCCAGAGTGGTTGCACCAGCTTGCATTCCCACCAACAGTGTTTTTAAAGGATTTTATTTATTCATTTGACAGAGTTCACAAGTAGGCAGAGAGGCAGGAAGAGAGAGAGGAGGAAGCCGGCTCTCTGCGGAGCAGAGAGCCTGATGCGGGGCTCGATCCCAGGACCCTGGGATCACCACCTGAGCTGAAGGCAGAGGCTTTAACCCACAGCCACCCAGGCACCCCTCTCACTGTGGTTTTAAATTGCATTTCCCTGAAAATGAGTGATGTTGAGCACCTTTTCCTATGTCTGCTGGCCATCTGTATATCTTCTTTGGAAAAATATCTATTCCGTTCCTCTGCCCATTTTTAACTCGATTATTTGTTTTCTTGGTATTGAGTTAAGTTCTTTGTATATTCTGGGTATCAACTTCTTATCAGAACATCATTTGCAAACATCTTCCATTCACTAAGTTGCCTCCTCATTTTGTTGATTTCCTTCACCTTGCAAAAATTTTTTCTTTCAGTGTAGTCCTAATGGCTTATTTTTGCTTTTATTTCCCTTGTCTTAAGAAGAAATATCTTAAAAAATGTTTCTAAAGCTGATGTCAAATTGCTGTCCATGTTTTCTTCTAGGATTTTTATGGTTTCAGGTTTCAATCCATTTTGAGTTTATTTTTTGTGTATGGTATAAGAAAGTCATCTAGTTTCATTCTTTTGTATATAGTGGTTCAGTTTTCCCAGCACCATACATTGAAGAGACTATCTTTTCCCCATTGTATATTCTTGCCTCCAGTGTCATAGATTAATTGACCAAATCGTGGAATTATTTCTGAGCTCTCCATTTTTTTTGTTGTTGTTTTGTTTTGTTATTTAAAAATTTTATTTATTTGTCAGAGAGAGAGAAAGAGAGCACAAGCAGGGGAAGAGGCAGGAGGATGGATAAGTTGGCTCCCTGCTGAGCAAGGAGCTTGATGTAGGACTTGATCCCAGAACCCTCTGGTTATGACTTGAGCCAAAGGCAGGCACTTAATTGACTGAGCCACCCAAGCATCCCTCTGTGCTCTCTGTTCTGTTCTGTTGGTTTACATGTCTTTTGTGTGTGTGTGTGCTGGTACCACACTGTTTTGATTGTTACAACTTTATAGTAGAACCTGAAATTTAAGATTGTGATACCTCCAAGTTTGTTCTTTCTCAGTATTGCTTTAACCACTGGGTCTTTTGTGGTTACATACAAATCTTAGTATTTGTTCTAGTTCCGTGAAAAATGGTTTTGGTATTTTGATAGGAATTGCACTGAATCTGTAGATTGCTTTGGGTAGTATGGATATTTTAACAATATTGATTTTTCCAATCTATGAGTATGAAATAACTTTCTATTTCTTTGTGTTATCTTTAATTTCTTTAGTCACTATTTTAAAGTTTTCAGTGTACAGTTCTTTCACCTCCTTGGTTAACTTTATTCCTAGATATTTTATTCTTTTTGGTGTAACTGTAAATGAAACTGTTTTCTTAATTTCTCTTTCTACTACTTTATTATCAGCCTATAGAAGCACAACAGATTTTGATGTATAATTTTGTCTCCTTCATTTTGTTCATTGTATTCTGGTTATTTTGTAGTATTTCTTGTTCTTTTCCTCTCTTACTCTCTTTCTTTGTGATTAATGACTTTCTGTAGTATTATGTTTGGTTTTCTTTCTCCTTATTTTTGTATATCTTTTATAGATTTTTGGCTTATGTTTACCATGAGTTTAATATATAACATCCTATGTATATAGTAGTCTATATTAGGGTTATGGTCATTAAAGTTTAAACACATTCTAAAAGAACTTATTTTTAACTCCCCCTTCTACATTTTATGTATATGTTGTCATATTTTATATATTTACATTAGTAATTTTCTTATGACTAATTATGGTCTTTTTCACTAAAAGAAGGCCCTTTAACATTTCTTATAAAGCCAGTTTAGTAGTGATAAACTCCTTTATTTTCTGGGAAACTCTATTTCTCCTTCGGTTCTCATGACAACTTTACCAGGTTAAGTATTCTTGATTGAAGATTTTTGTCTTTAGTACTTTAGGTAAATCATGCCACTGTGTTCTGACCTACAAAGTTTCTGCTGAAATATCAGCTTCTGAAATTATGTGGTTTCCCTTGCATATAATTGTGTGCTTCTCTCCTGCTGCTTTTAAAAAATTTTTTTTATCTTTAACCTTAGATATTTTAATTATCACATGTTTTGTGTAGGCCTTTTTGGGTTAATCTTTTTGGAACTCTCTGTGCTTCCTGAGCCTGAATGTATATATCCTTCCCTAGGTTAGGGAAGTTTTCAGCTATTATTCCTTCAAATAAGTTTTCTGGTCTTTTCTTTTTCTTCTCCTTCTGGGACCCCTATAATGAGAATGGTTGTCTGGTTGATGTCCTAGAGATCCCTTAACTTGTCCTCATTTTTTTTCCCTCTTCTATTGCTGTTCAGCTTGGCTGATTTTCATTACCCTGTATTCCGAATTGTTGACCCATTCTTTTGAACCTGCCAATCTGTTGTTTCCCCTGGTGTGTTTTTCATTTTAGTTATTGTATTCTTCAACTATGATTGGTCCTTTTTATATTTTCTCTTTGTTGAAGTCTCATAGAGTTCTTTCACTCTTCTCTCTAATCTGGTAAACACCTTTGCAACATTACTTTAAACTCCTTATCAGGCATTTTGCTTATTTCCATTTCATTTAGTTCTTTATCTGCTATTTTGTTGTCCTTTTGTTTGGAGGGTATTCCCTATCTCCACATTTTACTTGACTTTCTGTGTTTCTATGTATTAAGCAAAACAGCTATGTCCTAAACTTGAAATGGTCTTATATATGTTTATCCCCTGTGTAGACTGTATGCATGATTATTTCTGTTGGCAGGCTGGAGCTGTGGCTGGCATAGGCTAGGGCTCATGAGGCACTGCATGCTGGGGCTACCCTGATAGGATAGCTGAAGCTAAACTGGGCTAAATCTGAAGCAGGTATGGACCAGTGGGATCCCTGGGCTCTCCACACATAGGGTGCCCTGTTGAGATAATTGAAGCTTAAATGGGTACGTGTTGGTGAAATCCCTGGGTACTCTGCACAGTGACTTGCAGTCGAAGCCAAACTGGGTACAGGCTGGAGGGCTGTGAGGTCTCCCCATAGAGGGCATTCTGGCAGAACAGTTGAATACTTCATGCATAGACCAGTGTAATATCTTTGTTCTCCATGCAGAGGTTACCCTGCTGGGGTGGCTAAAGCTGAGGCAGGGTGCAGGTCAGTGAGTCCAGTGGTGTTCCATGAAGGACACACTGACAGGACATCTGAAACCTTGGTTGGAGCACATCTGGAACCTAGGTTGGGATTTTGATGCACTTTGCTCATGGAGTTCCCTGGCAAGCATTCTGAAGTTGAAGTGGTACAGGCCTGGAGTATTCTAGGTTGCTTTGTGCCTATGTCATCCTGGTACAATTTGGAGCTGTAGTGAATGATAACCAGGGGTATCTGGTATATACTCTTCTGGGGTCACCTAGGTGAGATGGCTGGAGCTGGTGTGGGCTGGGGTTCTGGGATTCATTGAGGACTAGACTGGTTACCTGACCCTGCTTCCATCTGTACTATCAAGGGTGGGGGAGGAATGGGAACTGTGGTACTCACTAATCCCTCTGACCCAGAGAGAGTTCCAGCAAATCTTCTCACCAGTTCAGGATTCTGAGGCTAGTTCTGTGATATCCTAGCTGCTTTTGAAAAATACACCATTTTTTGGTGCCCAGTTCATCCAGGGTTGGAGTGAGCTGGGTCTGCTCTACTGGCAGGCTGGCTGTGGTATCCACAACCCTGCTTCCATCTGTACTTTCAAGATGGAGGGAGAACATAAACCATGGCACTTGTCAGGCCTTCCAACCTGGAAAGAGGTCTCCTGAGGTTTGGCAGGGTTCTAGGGATGGGTCTTCTATATATTGGTTAGTCTTTTAAACTGTGACTTTTCTTTGGTGCCCCACGGCAAAAAATATCTGCTCATGATCCCTCAGCACTAAGTTCACAGTGTCAAAGATGAGGGTTCCCTTTATTACCAGGCATCTCTCTTGATGCCTGTTCTCAGTTCGAGCCCTCAGTTATTATTCAAGAAGAACTGCTCTGTAAATAGGAATAGGTGTAGATTTGGTGTCTGTAGAAGAGCGGAGTTCAGGATCTTTCAGCATCACCATCTTGGACCGGAACTCTTCATTTTTGCTTGATGTCACATATAAGGGAGATCATACAGTGTTTGTCTGACTTATTAAACTCGGCATTATACCCTCAAGATTCATCCATCTGGTTGAAATGTAAGATTTCTTTTTTATGGCTGAATAGTATTACATTGTGGGCATCTCTAGATGATAGATAGGTAGATAGATAGATAGATAGACAGATAATAGATGGATAGATACCCATTCATTTATTTATTCATCTATCAGTAGACACTTTGGTTATTTCTATATCTTGGCAATTATAAATAATTCTGCAAAGAATGGGGGGTGCATATTGAGTAGTGTTTTCATTTTCTTTGAAAAATAAACAGAAGTAGAACTGATTGATCATAGGGTAGTTCTATTTATAGTTTTTTGAGGAACTTCTATACTGTTTTCCATAATGGCTGTACCAGTTTACATTCCCACAAACAGTACACAGAGTTTACTTTTTATCCACATCCTCACCAACAATTAGTTTTTGTCTTTTTGACACTAGCTATTCTGACTGTTGTGAGGTGATATCTCATTTTGGTTTTGATTTGTATGTCCCTAATGACTAGTGATGCTTAGCACCTTTTCACATATCTTTTGACCATCTGTGTTGTCTTTATGGAAATATCTATTCAGATCCTGTGCCCATTTATTAGTTGATTTTTTTTCCTTTTTTGCTATTGAGTTGTATGCTTTATATATTATAATTAAACCCTAATTAAATATAAATGTGCACATATTTTCTCCCATACAGTAGGCTGACTTCCCATTATGTTGATGGTTTCCTTTGCTGTGCAGAAGCTTTTTAATGGGCCTCAGTCCCACTTGTTCATTTTTTATTCTGTTACCTAAGCTTTTGGTGTCAAATCAAAAAAAAAAAAAATCATTGCCAAGACCAATGTCTTGGCAATTACCACTTATATTTTTTCCTATGAGTTTTAAGGTTATAGATCTTACATTCAAGTTTTTAATCCATTTTGAGTTAACCTCTGTGTATGGTATAAAATAGTAACCTGGTTTTGCTATTTTGAATGTCACTGTCCAGTTTTCCCAACACCATTTATTGAAGAGACTGTTATCTCCCTGTTGAATTTTATTGGCTCCTTTGTCATAAATTAACTGACCACTAATGCAAACTTTATTTCTGGGCACTGTTCTGTTCCATTGACTTATGTGTCTGCTTTTATGCAAGTACATTTTGATTATTATAGCTTTATAATGTGTTTTGAAATCAGGGCATTTGATGCCTCTAGGTTTGTTCTTTCCCAATGTTACTTTGGCTATTTGGGATGTTCTGTGTTTTGGTTTGGTTTTTTATGATTTTATTTATTTATTTGACAGACAGAAATCACAAGTAGGCAGAGATGCAGGTGGGAGGGGAGGGGAAGCAGGCTCCCCACTGAGCAGAGAGCCCAATGCAGGACTCAATCCCAGGACCCTGAGACCATGACCTGAGCCAAAGGCAGAGGCTTAACCCACTGAGCCACCCAGGTACCCCTTATTCTGTGGTTCTATAAAAATTTTAGAATTAGTTAAAATCTGTAGACTATTTTTGAGATTATGGACATTTTTTTTTTAAAGATTTTATTTATTTATTTGACAGAGATCACAAGCAGGCAGAGAGGCAGCCAGAGAGAGAGAGAGGAAGGGAAGCAGGCTCCCTGCAGAGCAGAGAGCCTGATGCGGGGCTCGATCCCAGGACCCTGAGATCATGACCTGAGCCGAAGGCAGCGGCTTTAACCCACTGAGCCACCCAGGCACCCCTGAGATTATGGACATTTTAACAATATTCTTCCAATCAATGAGCATGGAATATCTTTCATCTTTTTGTGTCTTCCTAAATTTCTTTTATCAGGGCACCTGGGCAGCTCAGTCAGTTAAGTGTCTGTCTTTGGCTCAGGTCATGGTCCCAGGGTCCCGGGATTTAGTCCCACATCAGGCTCCCTGCTCAGCAGGGAGTCTACTTCTCCCTCTATCCCTCCCCGCTATTCATGATCTCTCACTCTCTCTCTCTCAAATAAATAAAATCATTTTTAAAAAATTCTTAAATCAGTGTCTTTTAGTTTTCAGAGTATAGGTCTCTAACCTTCTCAATTAATTTACTTCTGGGTATTTTATTTTTTGATGCACTTAAAATGTAATTGTTTTCTTAATTTCTCTTTCAGATAGTTTGTTATTAATGCATAGAAATGTAACAGATTTTTTACACTGATATTTTATACTAAAACTTTACTGAATTTGTTCTAATAGTCTTCTTCTTAAGATATTTCATATGTAAGATTATTTTATACATAAGATTATATGTAAGATTTATATATAAGATTATTTATGTTTTACTTCTTCCTTTCCTATTTAGGTAATCTTTATTTTCTTCCTTAATTGCTCTGGCTAGGACTTCTAATACTGTGTTGTATAAAAGTGACATGAGTGGGCATCTGTTTCTTATTTATGATCTTAGAGGAAAAGATTTCTGCTTTTCACTTTTAAGCATACTGTTAGCTATAGGCTTGTTATATGTGGCCTTTATTATACGAAGATGTTTTCTCTATACCCACTTTATTGAAAGTTTTTACTATAAATCAATGTTGACTTTTGCCAAATGCTTTTTGTTTACCTACTGAGATGATTATATAATTCATATCTTTTACTTTATTAATGTGGTGTATCACAATCATTTGCAGATATTGAAAGATTTTTGCATTCTTTTTTTAAAGATTTTATTTGACAGAGAGCACACAAGCGAGGGAACAGGAGAGGGAGAAGCAGTCCCCTCCACTGAGCAGGAAGCCTGCTACAGAACTAGATCCCAGGACCCTGGGATCATGACCTGAACTGAAGGCAGATGCTTAACTGACTGAGTCACCCAGGCACCCCTACTTCTGCATTCTTAGAATGAATACCACTTGATTATGTAAATGATCATTTTAATGTATTGTTGAATTCAGTTTGTTAATATTTTGTTGAAGATTTTTGTATCTGTGTTTATTAGGGATATTGGACTTTAATTCTTCTTTTGGTGTTCTTTTCTAAGTTTGGTATCAGGGTAAGGTTGGCTTTGTGCTATGAGTTTAGATATGATCTCTCTTCTATTTTTTGGAAGAGTTTGAGAATTGGTGTTCTTTAAATGTTTGGTAGAATTCATCTGAAGCCATCTGGTTGGACTACTGTGTGTTAGGAGGTTTTTGATTACAGATTCAATCTCCTTGCTAGTAATTGGTGTTCAGATTTTCTATTTCTTCATGATTCCATCTTAGTAGGTTGTGTTTCTAGAAATTTATCCATTTCTTTGAAGTTGTTGAATTTATCCTCTAATTGTTCATTGTACTCTTATGATCTTTTGTATTACTGTGCAATCACTTTTAAACTGTCCTTTCTCATATGTGATATTTGAGTCCTCACTTTTTTCTTGGTGAGTCCAGCTCCAAGTCTACCAATTTCTTCATTTTTTCAAGACAAACTTGTAATTTCATTATTCTTTCCTATTGTCTTTTTAGTCTCTATTTTATTTATTCCCACTCTGGTCTTTGTAATTTTTTTTCCTTCCACTAACTTTGAGCTTAATTTTTTCTTCTTCTTCTTCTTTTTTTTTTTTTTTAGTCCCTTGTGATGTAAGATGAAGTTGTTTTGCTGGAATTGTTTTTGTTTCTTAAAGTAGGCACTTATTGTTATAAGATATCTCTTGAAATGCTTTTGCTGCTTCTCTGGGGTGCCTGGGTGGCTGAGTTGGTTAAGCATCTGACTCAACTTCGGCTCAGGTCATGATCTCAGAGTCTTAGGATTGAGCCCCATGTCAGGCTCTATGTTCACCGGGGTGTCTGTTTGATGCTCTCCCTCTGTGCCTCACCCCATGCTTTCTCTCTCTCTTTCTCTCTTTTGCAAATAAATATATCTTTTTTTTTAAAGATGCTATTGCTACTTCTCATAAGCTTTGCTACTTTTCATATATTGTTATTTTTATTTCTTTAAAGCTATTTTTAAATTTATCTCTTGATTTCTTCTTTGACCCATTGGTTGTTCAGTAGCACGTTTAATCTCTACATATTTGTGAAATTTCCAGTTTTCTTCTTGGTGTAACTTGATTTCTACTTTTATAGCATTAAATTGATTTCTGATTTCATAAAATCTGTCAGAAAAGATATTTCATGTTTTCAATCATCTTAAATTTATTAAGACCTGTTTTGTGGACTTATATATGATCCTGGAGAAAGCTCATGTTCCATTTGGGAATGTATATTCTGTTGCTTTTGGATGGAATGTTCTCTATATGTCTTTAAATCCATTTGGTCTATTGTGTCATTTAAGGCCAATGTTTCCTTACTGATTTTCTGTCCAGATGATCTACCTATTGAGGAAAGTAATGAATGAGTCCCATATTGTTGTATTGCTTTTTTTTTCCCCTTTAGTTCTATTTATATTTGCTTCATTTAGGTGCTCTAAGTTGGATGCATAAATATCAACAAATGCTATGTTTGTGTTAGATTGACCACTTAATCATTATGTAATGACTTTCTATATCTGTTTTTATGTTTTAAAGACTATTTTGTGTGATATAACTACCCCAGCTTTTTTGGTTTCTGTTGTCATGGAATATTTTTTTGCCATCCATAATTTTCAGTCTGTGTTTGTATCATCTTATAGTCACCTAAAGTAAGTCTGTTGTGAGCATTATTATTGTTATTATTATTATTCCTTTAGCCATTCTATATCTTTTGCTTAAAGAATTTAGTCCATTTATCTTTAGTTATTGATACACATGGACCTATTGGTATTTTGTTAACTGTTCTGGCTATTTTGTGGAGTCAAATACTCTGTCCTTGAGTTACATTCCCTCCGGCTGTTTTGTAATTAACTCTGTTCCTTTTTTGTTTCTCTCTTCCTTTGTGACTTGATAATTTTCTGTAGTAGTATGCTTATTTTATCTTTTTCTATCTACTTTTCTTTTATTATTTATTTGAGAGACGGAGTATACAGAGCAAGAGAAAGGATGCATGAGTACTGGGGGAGAGGGGTGAGCAGAGGGAGAAGCACATTCCCCATTGGGTGGGGTCATGACCTGGGGCTCGATCCCAGGATGCTGAGATCATGAACTGAAATGAAGCCAGACACTTACCCCACTGGGCCACCCAGATATCTCTCCCCCCAGCATTTTGAATATATTGTGTCACTCTTTTCTGGCCTGCAAAGTTTTTATTGAACAATTTGCTGTACTGTTGGATCCTATTAGCTAGGATCTTCTTGAGTGTTTTGGCATCCATGCTCATAGTGATATTGCTCTGTAGTTCTCCTTTTTGAGGGGGTCTTTGCCTGGTTCTATTTTTTCTCCTGGTTCTCCTTCTGGTTCTATTTTTTGAAACACCTTTACTAAAATACATATTATTTCTTCTTTAAATGTTTGGTAGAGTTCCCCTGGGAAGTTATCTGGCCCTGGACTTTTGTTTTTTGGGAGGTTTTTGATTACTGCTTCAATTTTGTTACTGGTTATTGGTCTATTCAGATTGTCTATTTCTTCCTGTTTTAGTCTTCATGGTTTTGAGTTTCTGGAATGGCATCCATTTCTTCCAGGTTGCTTAATTTGTTGGCATCTAGTTGTTGGTAATGATTTCTAATAATTATTTCTATTTCCTTGGTGTTAGTCATGATCTCTCCCTTTTCATTCATGATTTTATTAATTTGTGTCCTTTCTTTTTTCTTTTGGATAAGATTGGCCAGTGGTTTATCGATCTTATTAATTCTTTCAAATAACCACCTTCTCGTTTCTTTGATGTGTTTTACTGTTTTTCTTGTTTCCATTTTATTGATCTCTGCTCTAATCTTTATAATTTCTCTTCTACTGCTTGGTTTAGGTTTTGTTTGCTGCTCTTTCTCCAGTTCCTTTAGGCACAAGGTTAGCTTGTGAATTTGGGATACCATCTTACACCAATTAGAATGACAAAAATTAACAACAATTAGAATGACAAAAATTAAAAGCACAGGAAACAACAAATGTTGGTGAGGATGTGGAGAAAGGGGAATACTCTTACACTTTGGTGGGAATGCCAGCTTGTACAGCTACTCTGGAAAACAATATGGAAGTCCTCAAGATGTTAAAAATAGAGCTACCTGATGACCCAGCAATTGCACTAGTAGGTATTTTCCCCAAAGATACAGCTGTAGTGAAATGAAAGGCCACATGCACCCCAAACTATGCAAGGAGCTGAAATGCCTTTCACTAGATGAATGGATAAAGATGTGGTACATATATACAATGGAATATTATTCACCTATCAGAAAGGATGAATATCCACCATTTGCATCAGGATGGCTGGAACTGGAGAGGATTATGCTAAGTGAGGTCAGTGAAGCAGAGAAAGACAGCTATCATATGGTTTCACTCAGATGTGGAACATAAGCAACTGTATGGAAAGGGAGGAAAATCTGAAGGGGGAGAAATCAGAGAGGGAGATGAAACATGAGAGACAATGGACCCCAGGAAACAAACTGGGGGTTTCAGAAGGAAGGGAGTTGGGGGGAGAGGGTAACATGGTGATGGGTATTAAAGAAGGCATGTGTTGTGATGAGCACTGGGTGTTCTTTGCAATTAATGAATCATTGAGCGCTACATCAAAAACTAATGATGTACTAAACAGTGGCTAACTGGACAAAATAAATTAAAAAAAATTAACCAGAAACAAACTTATACTCTAAAGAACATCTTATTATCCCTGTTTGCTTGTCTTCTCAAAGCTAGGTGTTAACAAAATTGATGTCTCAAAAAAAAAAAGAAAAATTTGCTGATTTTCTTTTGGGGGTTCCCTTGTATGAAACAAATTGTCTTTCACTACTTATAAGATTCTCTCCTTGTCTTCAAATTATGATGCTTTAAATATAAAATTCTTGGCATGGGTCTCTTTGGGTTCATCTTTTTGGGAACTGTCTGGGCTTTCTGAATTTGAGTGTCTTTTCTTCAAAAAGCTCTATGCTATTTTCTGTCTCTTTTCTCCTTCTGGGACCATTATAATATGAATATTAATCCAACTGATGTTGTCCCATAAGTCCCTTAAGTCTCTTAAGCTATTTTTCAATTCATTAATTGTATTCTTCAATTCTGTGACTTCTATTTAGTGCTTTCTTATATTTCTACATCTTGAAGTTTGCACTTTGTTCATTTTTTCTCCTGATCTCAGTGAGCATCTTTATGACCATTATTTTGAACTTTTTTTCATGTAAATCACATATATCCATTTCACTGAGGTCTTTTTGTTTTGTTTTGTTTTACCTTGTTTTTTTACTTGGAATATATTCCTGTTCTTCATTTTCCTTGACTCTCTCTGTTGGCTTCTATGCATAAATAGACACATCTTTCAGTCTTAAAGGAATGGCTTCTCGTAGGAGATGAAGCTTAACACTCAAGTCTGCCCTAATTCTTGGTTATTCCTCAAACCTTTATGATTGCACAAGCTGCCTACTTTATTTTTATTGGCTTCCAGTAATTCAGGGTGTGTCAAAACTTGTTCCAAAAGGGAGACTTTCACTCAACAACTAGATTCAGGCTGATTGGAAGACAGAACCTCAGAGAGCAGCTTTAAAAAAAAAAAGTTATTCAGTTTCTTTTGAGAGTTAGAGAGGGAGAGGGAACCAGGGGGTGGGGGTGGTGGGTGGAGGCAGAGGGAAAGGGGAAGAGAGAATGTCAAGCAGACTCCATATGAGCACAGAGCCCAATGTGGGGCTTCATCTCACAACCCTGAGATCAAGACCTGAGCCAAAATCAAGGTGCCACCCAGGCACCCCTCAAAGAGTAGCTTTTAAATTCTCCAAATATATGTAGACCTTTGGGACTGGAAACTTAATTCCCACTGGCCATTGGAGTTAGGCATTCTAGAAGTACTACCTGGGCAGGAAACCAGCAACCACAAAAACTGGGGCACCAGTTGTGTGTACGAGCTCTCTTCTGGGAGAAACTGGCACTCTGGACTGTAGAAGAGAGAGAACGCAAAAATAGGGCCCTCTCTACAAGATCTCTGAAGAGGATTACAGTCAGAACTTAGATGTATGTTTAATAGAAACCTGGCTCTCAGGTTACAGCTATAAAAACAAGCCAATAGGCCTCTTTCACAGAAAGACTAGGTGCCTTAAGCTGTTGGCTTCTGCCATGTGCTAGACGGTAGTCAATTAAGGACTTTTTCTCTTTTGGTTCTAGTCCTGTGACACTTGTGAGCATAAGCCCCACTGTTTTCCAGAGCTAGGAGACCTAGAGGTGTCATTTGGATGGCAGCGACAAAATTAGGGTTCCAGATGACAGTACCAGTTTCTTTCCACAACTAAGCTAAAGTGATGCAAAGGGATAGTACCCACCAGCCTCTGTCCCTGGATAGTATTTCAGTAGGCCTCCGGATGTATGTCAAATTAGATGCTTCTCAGGCCAATACTTTAAAATAAACCAAAAAGCACCTTTCACAGAAAGTCTGGGTTCATTGAAGTCAGCTGCCTCTGTGCTGTGCTTGGAGCAAGTGAGTCTGAGTGTCCAAGCCCCTCAGAACCATTTCTCAGTTTACTATATCCTTGTGGGTCTCACGGATGTAAGCTCTGTTGACTTTCAAAGCTAGGAGTTTTGGGTGCTCCTTTTTCAGTTGCACGTATTAAAAGTTTAGATGCCAGATGTGGGGCTCAAATCCTTTGCTCCTCAAGGGGAAACTTGGAGTTTTGAGTTACCTTCCATTTGTGGTTGGCCTTGCAGGGGAAGAATTTATGGTGAGATTGTTTCTCGGGCTCTCCTACCTGATATAATATGGGTTTGTTTTTTCCTCATTTGCTCGGTACATAGATGTCACTCAGCTAGCTTTTGAATTTTCTTCAGAGGAAATTATTCTATATGTAGCTGTAGATTTAGTGAATTCGCAAGAGGTGAGTTCAGAATCTTCCTGCATTTCCATCTTAAACTGGAATTAAATAGCTAATATTTATCAATTGCTTACTGTATTTACTGTGTTGGGCCTTTCTGTTTCTTACCATATTAATTTATTTTATTTTCTAAATAACCATATTACTTTATTTTATTTTCTAAACATGATAAAAGACAGTAATTCTTTTCTTTTTCATTTATTTTCTAAACATGATGAAAGACATAGTAATTTTCTTTTTCATTTTTTAATTTTTTTTAATTTAATTTTATTTTTTCAGTGTTCTAAGATTCATTGTTTATGCCCTACACCCAGTGCTCCAATACCCACCTTAATACCCACCACCAGGCTCACCCATCCCCCACACCCCTCCCTTCCAAAATCCTCAGTTTCTCAGGAGTCCACAGTCTGCTTACGGATTCTCCTTCTCCCTCCACTTGCACTTTCTCTCTCTCTCTCAATGTAAATTCCTGTCCTTCAAAACAAAGGGTTTTTTCTTGAATTATATAATGGTTTATTCCCTCTCCCCTGTTACTAATTCACAATCTTGTGATAAAGATTCATCCCCAGGTGAAATCTGAAACTGGACCCCATACTCTGAGGGAAAGAAGAGACCAAAGAATGAGGCAGATCACTTCAAATTCATAGGTGGCAGCTTTAATAAGGAAACATTTTTAGGGAGGCTTATTTTGGGTTGCCACAAGATGAGTAGATCTCTGCACTTGCCCACCAGAATCTTAAGTTTATATAGAAGACTTAATGGGGCTAAATCCTGTCATACAATCTAGGTGGTCTCAACAATAAATTACTCTCTCTAGGCTGTGTCCTTGAAATGTCTCAGAGTGTGGGAAAAACAGGCAAAATGTACATTCAAAGGACAGGGAAGAAGATAAGTAACCTCTAATTGCCCAGGTCCAGATCATGGGTCACTCATGTCCTCTTGATGACCTTCTCCACATCCCTTAACTGGCACTTGTGATCTTATTCAACCTGCTCTTCCACAATGTACCCTGAACAGTCAACAAAGATTTTCATTAGCGTGGATGTGGCTCATTTAGTGGCTATCTGGCTGCATTGAAGGTTGATAACTCAGCAACAATCGAGGTGCATGTAAGAGAAAGCATGGTTTATGGCTTTGATTCCAAACCCCCACCCCAAAAAGTAATACTTATGTTCTTTCAAGAGCCCCACAATCCAAGCCACTGATTTATTAAGTTCCCTAGGCTGGGGTTTTGGATCACTCAGAGTGTTCATTAGCAGATTCATCAGATAAAAACACACAGAATTCTGCTTAATTAATGACATAGGTGCCTCCATGCAAGGCAGTAATAACGTCCAAGTTTATCCTATTTCGTAGGACAGTTTTTCTCAGACATTTCAATATTCAGTTATTACAGGCTTTATCAGGCCATTTAATGTTCTTGCTTGGTAAGAACTATGTGTCCTATAATGTCCTTCATGCTAATGTAGAATGTACTTACCTGGCCCTGAGGAGAGGATGATTGGCTGGCAAACTTTATTACCATGGGGTGGATTCTCTTCTGTGCCCAGGGAAAACCCAGAATGCAACAAATCATTTAATCAGGGGGAAAGCACAGTCAGATTTTTGCCACACAACCTATTTGGGACTATAAAAACCTGGGTGGTACAACCAGACCATGCCAAACCAGTCAGCCTTTGGTGTGACAAAATGACTACACAGTTCTGGTGATATAGATCTCATTTCCCTGGTACAATCCAGTTGGCTCTGTTTAGAATGATTTTTCTGACCCCCAAAAAGCTGCATGAATGCTCAACTGTCCATAACCCCAGGTAAGCCACATGGATCTATCTTAAGGGTGAGTATAGCCACTCATGGCTCTGATGATGGTATTTTTAGGACCCTGCCAGTCATCATGAGCAGATTGTGTAGTTTAATTCATAGAAAGAGGGTCCATGCCTGATATTTCCATCAGGTGCCCATCCTGTTAAAGATCTTACCCTTCTCTAAGAATTTCACTTGCTGTCTGATCCTTATATGTTAATGTGGCTGCAGCTTTAGAAAAGCTTTTAACTTTTCCAGGCTTCACCTGGTTTTGTACTCTATATATGTTGGCTGGGGGAGGCTCACTCTTCACCATAAGAAGGTGGGCTGGGCGGTGGGATGTACCAGACTAGAACTCCCACCTTTTCCCCTCTTTCAGTGGTGTGTATCCCATTCCAAGTATAGCATGTTTCAACCAGTTTGGATTACAGCAGACAATCGGCCCAGTGGAGAGTGAGTAGCCACCCTCAGTTATGGATGTGAAGTAACTCACTCATCCTGGTGGGGTATCTCATTGCAAATTCCATTAAGAAAGATCTTTCCCAGGCATGATGTGGTTTGGTGTTCTTAGCAGCATCGCACATTGATCCACAGTGAGAGTGGAGGCAATGTTTATCTCCTGCATCTTCCATACTTTTATGGAATTGGGTGTTTGGCAAGGGTCCCCAGTTTGTCATACATGGCGATTGTCTCTACTGGTCCGTCATTCCAATGTATAGTACTTGAGTCTAACCAGTCAATGTGGTTTTACTTCCATTCTTCCTATCAGGGCTGAGGTTTGTGTGCTATAGGAGACATGGAACCTCCATTCAGTAGAGTTTTCCGCCCAGTCTTTCACATAATATGTGACTTCTGATCACTGTCTATCCAAAAAGATAACCAAACATGGTACTCAGCTGTGAGCCCAGTATGTGTGACAGCAGGGAAAGTTTTGGGTTGAACCAAAGTATTAACAGAAAGCAAGGCATTTTTAGAAACTTTGCTCAAAGGAGTGGGGGCTATAGAAGAAATTTGCCAATCCCTCACCAAATAGGAACTCTGGAGAATGGCTCCAGACTTCTTTGGCAGTGGCCTTGGGTGATATTTATAATACATAGGACAAGTTACTGCATTACCAAGCCATTATACTTTTTTTGTTTTTTCCATTTTATTGAAATATAATTGACATACATCTCCATATAAGTTTAAGGGCAAAGAATAATGGTATGACTTATTATATATATTACAAAATTATTATCACTATAATTTAAGTAGCATTTATCTCATATATACAAAAAAAAAATGGAAAAATCATTTTTCCTTATGATGAGAACTCAGGATTTACTCTCTAAATAATTTCCCTGTGTGTATCTATCATATAACAGTACTAACTATAGTCATCATTCTGTATTTTATATTCCTAGTACTTACTTTGTTACTGGAAGTACCTTTTGACCACATATCTCCTATCACTCCTCCTCTCACCCAATCTCTTATAATCACAAACTAGATCCCTTTTCCTATGAGTGTGTCTTGTTTTGTTTTTAGATCTCACAAATGTGAGACCCTACAGTATTTGTCTTTCTCTAACATATTTCACTTAGATTAATGCCCTCAAGGTATATTCATGTTACTGCAAATGGCAGGATCAGTTTTTATGGCTGAAAAATATTCCTCTGTGTGTGTGTAATATATGCCACAATTTCCTTCTTTATTTATACATTGATGGACGTTTAGGTTGTTTCCAAGTTCCATGTCTTGGCTATTATAAATAATGCTGCTGTAAATACTGGGTTGTTTTTGAGTTTGTGTTTTTATTTCCTTTTAATATATTTTCAGAAGGGGAATTCCCAGATAATATGGTAGTTTTATTTTTTTGAGGATCCTCCATACTGTTTTCCAGAGTAGCTGTACCAGTTTACAATCCCAGCAATAGTGCACAAGGATTTCCTGTTTTCCACATCTTCACCAGTGTTTGTAATCTGTTTGCCTTTTTGATGACATTCCTTTTTCTTTTTTTTCCTTAATTTATCTTTTGAGAGACAGAGCACAAGCCAAGGGAGCAGAAGAGGGTCTTGCATGAGGTGATCTCACTATGGTTTTAGTTTGTATTTCCATAATGACTAGTGATGTTGAGCATCACTCAACATCATTGATGTTGAGTTAGCTTTTGTCAAAACTTCTTTGACAAAATGTCTATTAATGACTTTTGCCCATTTTTAAATTGCATTTTTTTTGTTTATTGAACTATATATTTTGGATATTAACTTATCAGATAAATGATTTTTCAAATTTTTTCTTTTAGGTTGTCCAGTTTGGGGCCTGTTATTGTTCATTGCATTCTCTTATGACATTTTTATTTCTGTAGTGTCAGTTGTAATGTCTTCTTTTTCATTGTACAATTTTGATAATTTTTTTCCCTTGGTTAGTCTAGCTAAAGGTTTATTAATCTTTTCTATTGTTTTCCTGTTCTGTTTCGTTTGTTTCTTTTCTAATCTTTATCAGTTTCTTTTTTCTGGCAACTTTGGGACCAGTTTGTTCTTCTTTTACTAGCTCCTTAAGAGTAGAGTTACATTGTTTACTTAAGATCTTTCTCCTTAATGTAAAAATTTATTACAATAAACTACCTCTTTGTGGCACTGTGTAAGTTTTGGTATATTGTGTTGCCATTCTTGAATACTCAAGCTATTTTTTATTTCCTCAATTTTTTCTTTGATCCATTGGTTGTTCCAGAGAGTATTTAATTTCCATGTATTCATGAATTTTTCAGTTTCTATTATTGATTTCTCATTTCATACCATTGTCGTCCAAGAAGATCTGTGGCATGATTTTAGTCTTCTTGAATTTTCTAAGACTTGTTTTGGATTCTAACATACAGTCTATTCTTTAAAATGTTTTATATGTGCTTGAAAAATGTGTATTCAGTTATTGTGGAGTAGACTATTCTGTATCTGTCAGGTCCATTTTGTTATAGTACTATTCAAAGCACTGTTATTGATTTTCTGTATGGACGATCTATCCATTGTTAGGACTGGGGTCTTAAAGTCTCCAAATATTGTACTGCTTATTTATTTCTCCTTTTAGCTCTATTAGTTTTTGCTTTATGTATTTAGATTCTCTGATTTGGGGTGCATAAGTCTTAATAATTGCTATATCTTCTTCATATAGTGACCCTTTTATTATTATATAATGAACTCTTAGTTTCTTTTTAGTTTAAGGACTATTTTGTCTGATATAAGTATAGCTACCCCTTCTTTATATTGGTCACCATTTGCATGAAATATCTTTTTCCAATGCTTCACTTAGTCTATTTGTGTCTTTAAAGCTAAAGTAAGTCTCTTTTAGGCAGCATATTGTTGGATTTTTTTTTTATCTATTCAGCCATTCTGTCTTTTGATTAGAGAATGAATCTGTTCACTTTTTTTAAAAAAGATTGTGCTCTCTCTGAAAAATAAATATAATCAGGGGGAGTGGCAGGCAGAGTGTAAAGCAGGTTCCCTGCCAAGCAATGAACCTGAAGAAGGACTCGATCTCAGGACCTTTGGTTCATGACCTGAGCGAAAGGCAGTTGCTTAGCTGAGCACCCAGATGTCCTGGAATCTGTTTACTTTTAAAGTAACTATTGTTAAGTAAGGACTTATTGCCATTTTGTTCATTGTTTTCTGGTTTTTTTGTAATTCACTGTATCTCAAGAACAATCCAGGATTCTTGACTATATACCATTCCACCCAGGCACCACTATTACTGCTCTTTCTATACATGCAATGCTGTATCTATTGAAAGGTCAGTTGCTAGGGCTCATGCCTAATCTAAGGCATCAGTATTGTGATTTCCAGGGGCTGTACTTGTACCTTATGAGCTGGGAAGTGGAAACAGTACTGTCTAGGGTTCTTGCAGGCCAACCCAAATGTCTTTCCACATATCCTGACACCGTAAGTGCTTATTCATGATTATCTACTTCTTCCCATTATCTATATAGTTAATTCCTTTAGTATAGCCCACTGTCAGTGTGAAGAGTTAATGGCCAGGACTTCTGAGTTATCACCAGCCAAAGTGCTCAGAATTCAGATCCCTAGTTATGCAGTTTGTTCCTTTCTCCATTCAGATGGTGTCAGTGTTGGGAAGAATAGCAAGTGTATTCCCTGTGGATAGGTTGTCCTGACTAGACCCATTTGCATACCCGCCATCAGTGGGAATTTCCTTTACTGCTTTTATATAGGCCACAAGGACCACCAGAGAAATAGGAGTTCAGGTATTTGGAGCATCTGCATGTTTTAGAGCCTAGTAGCAACCCCCCCACCTCCATTTCTGAGATAGTGGACTAGCAGACAGAATGCTGCTCTGCTGCAAATAGGTATGACAATTGGTCATGTGGGAGTTCAAGCCAGGGTAGAGGTGGGTCAATGGAACATATTTTCAATCCAGACTTTCATAGGAAGAGAGGTTCTTACTATAATAGTATGTTCCTTAAAGATATCTGATCATACTCAATTCTATGCATATTCTCAAATATGGCATTCCAGTCAAAGCTTTGGAAATAAAACCAGTCAGAATTAGGGTTCAGAATAAGAATTATAAAGATACAAGCTGGGCTTGAAGAAAGCATAGAATATACTGGAAATATAACCAGTGTCTCCAATCATGTCCTGTTACAAGAAGAACGGATACTTTTTAAAAAAATTTTAATATATAATGTGTTATTTGTTTCAGGAGATAGAGGTCAGTGATTCATCATTCTTACACTTTACACAGCACTCTTACTGAGCTTATACAAATAACTATATTGCCATGAATGTAAAAATATTAAGAATAGCCAAATTCAGGATGGATGAGATAGGGAGAAAAAGACATGTTTCATCTTTGTTCACAAATGTATATGTTAACAGATTTCTGGTAGCTTTACATAAGAGAAAAAGATTTTCTTAAATCATGAAATATAAAACATAAAAGAACCAACAATGTTTTAAAGACAAAGTCAACAATTATAATCCTCTTCATGATTTCATTTAGTTCTATGTAATCAATTCATGTTGATTTTGATCTTTTGTATCAGGTTTATGGTTGTATCACTTTTTCCATCAGATTTATTATTAATTAATAATTCTTATTCAATTCAATGATATGATCTTAGTTATATGAAACCTGTTCTTGTCAGTATTTTTCATGAATCTACTTGAAGATGAGAACACTTAGGCAGGAACACTTTTTTTTTTTTTAAGATTTTATTTATTTATTTGAGAAACAGAAATCACAAGTAGGCAGAGAGGCAGGCAGAGATAGAGGAGGAAACAGGCTCCCCGCTGAGCAGAGAGCCTGATGGCAGGGCTTGATCCCAGGACCCTCAGATCACGACCTAAGCCAAAGGCAGAGGCTTAAACCACTGAGCCACCCAGTCGCCCCAGGCAGGAACACTTTTGTAAAAGCATCAGCGCAAAACAGTCTTTAAATGAGAACAGGCTTAAAAATAGTCATGGTTAGGGGCGCCTAGGTGGCTCTGTGGGTTAAAGCCTCTGCCTTCGGCTCAGGTCATGATCCCAGGATCCTGGGATCGAGCCCCGCATCAGGCTCTCTGCCCGGTGGGGAGCCTACTTCCCCCTCTCTCTCTGCCTGCCTCTCTGCCTACTTGTGATCTCTGTCTGTCAAATAAATAAATATTTTTTTAAAAATAGTCATGGTTAAAGATATGAGGTTTCATGATGATGCAATACAAGGAAATCTGGTTATTTATGTGACATACATTTGAAAGTAATAACTAAAATTATGACTGGTAACAATTTATGAGGAAATATCAGATTTTTAAAAATTTGATATATTCTCTGAAACACTTATAACCATATACATACATACAGATATAACCTAAAGAAAGTTTAACCTGACTTTTGGACAATGCTTTCCATGTAATTTAACATATCAAATATACCTAATTAGTTTAATGTTTCTTTTTTATAAGGAGAGAGAACAAGTATTTTGAGGTATTTCAGGAACCTTATGAATATTCTAAAGTTACTTTGAGATGAAAAGACTTCATTTAGAATTTGAATTTAGGGAATACTGTCAAAGATTTTAAAAGATTTTGAAATACATTATTAAATAGGATCTTAAGTCACTGTGAAACAATTCTTAGTTATCCATTTAGCCAAAGTAATAAAGACTCTGGAGGCAAATACACAACTATATGGTCAATTAATCTTTGACAAAGCAGGAAAGAATACCAAATGAGAAAAGATATTCTCTTCAACAAATAGTGTTGGGAAAGAACAGCAACATACAAAAGAATGAAACTAGACCTCTTTCTTACACCATACATACACAAAAAAATCAAATAACTGAAAGACCTAAATTAAGATCTGAACCATAAAAATCCTAGAGCAGAGAACATAAGCAGTAACCTCTTTGACTTCAGGCAATAGCAGCTTATTTCTAGATAGGTCTCCTGAAACAAGGGAAACAAAAGCCAAAATAAACTATTGGGACTTAATCAAAATAAAAAGTTTCTGCACAGCAAAGAAAACAAAACTAAAAGGCAATTTATGGAATGGGAGAAGATATTTGCAAATGACATATCTGATAAAAGGCTAGTATCCAAAATCTACAAAGAACTTATCAAACTCAGCACCCAAAAAAAACAAATAATCCAGTTAAGAAATGGGTAGAAGTCATGAATAGACATTTTTCCAAAGAAGATATCCAGGTGACTGATAGACACGTGAAAAGATGCTCAATATCACTCATCTTCAGGGAAATACGAATCAAAACAATGATGAGACACCACCTCACACCCATTTACAATAGAAGAAAAATATGTAGGAACAAATATACCCAAGAAAAAGGAAAAATGTGTATGTTGAAAATTAAAACATAAAATAAAGACAGATAAATATTCTGTACTTATGGATTAAAAGAATTATTGTTCACAGACCTGTACCCCTGAAATAAATAATACATTAAAAAATAAAACGCTAAAAAAAAATGTCCATACTACCCAAAGCAATATACAGATACAATGCAATCCTTATCAAAATAACAGTTGCCTTTTCACAGAAATGGAGCAAACTGTCCTAAAATTTGTATTGAACCACAGAAGACCCCAAAGAGCCAAAGCAATCCTGAGAAAGAATAAAGCTGTTGACATCACACTTCCTACTCCAACCATAGTAATGAAAATACTATAGTACTGTCTATAAAAATAGAAAAAATAGATCAATGGAACAGAATAGAGAGCCCAGAAATACATCCAGATATAAATGGTCAATTTCTAGCAAAAGAGCCAAGAATATACAATGGAAATAATGACAGTCTCTTTAATAATGGTGTTTTGACAACTGGATAGCTACATACAATGGGATAAAATTTGACTTCTATTTTATGCCATACACAACAATTAACTCAAGATGAATCAAAGACTTGAGTATAAGACCTGAAACCATAAAACTAGAAGAAAACTTCAGTGTTAAGCTTTCTAACCAAGATCTGGAAAATCATTTTTTGAATCCGACAGCAGAAGTAAAAGTAACAAAAGTTAAACAAGTGGGTCCACATAAAATTTAAAAGCTTCTGCACAGTATGGATTGTCCTTAAAAAGTTAAAAATAGAACTAGCCTACAATCCAGCAATTGCACTACTAGGTATTTATTGAAAGAATACAAAAATACTGCTTTGAAGGGGTACATGCACCCTGGTGTTTACAGCAGCATTATTTACAATAGCCAAATCATGGAAGTATCCCATGTCCATCAAATAAGGAATAGGTAAAGATGCAGTATATACTTGATGGAATATTACTCATATATAATGGAATATTACTTAGCCATGAAAAAGTATGAAATGTTGCCACTTGCAGCAACATGGTAGAGCTGGAGAGTATTATGCTAAATGAAATAAGTCAGAGAAAGACAAAAACTATATGATTTCACTCATATGTGGAATTCAAGAAATAAAAGGAATGTGGCGGGTAGTAAATCATAAAACAGACTCTTAACTATAGAGAACATATAGAGCTAACAGAGGGGTGCAGGGATGGGTTAAATGGATGATAAGCATTAAGGAGGGCACATGTTGTGATGAGCACTGAGTGTTATATGTGATGAATCACTAAATCCTGCTCCTGAAGCAAATCTTATACTGTATGTTAACTGGAATTTAAATAAAAACCTTGTAGAAGCATTAAAAAAAATTGCAGACTAATATTCCTGAAGAACATAAATACAAAAATCTTCAAAAAGATATTGGCAAGCCAAGTTCAAAAATACATTAAAATGATTATTCACAATGACCAGGTATAATTTATTCCAGGGAGGCAAGGATGATTCAATATCTTCAACTAAATCAATGTGATACACATTAACAATGAAAAATAAAAACCATGATATACCTCAATAGATTAAGACACATTTGACAAAATTCAACAGCTACTCATGATAAAACACTCAAGGTAGATCTAAAAGGAGAATACATTAATAATAAAGGACCTTTATTACAAACCCATAGCTAACATCATAGCCAAAGGTAAAAGCTATAAGCTTTTTCCATAAGATTATGAACAAGAATATTCATTCTCACCACTTTCATTCATCATAGTACTGGAAATCCTAGCCATAGCAATCATGCAAGAAAAAGAAATGAAAAGCATCCAAATTGGTAAGAAAGTAGTAAAACTCTCACTATTTGCAGATAACATGATACTATTTTATATAGAAAACCCTAAAGAGCAAACAAAAAAAATATTAGGACTAACAAATGAATTCAGTAAAGCTGTGAGATACAAAACCAACATACAGAAATCTGTTGTGTTTTTATATGCTACTAACAAACTAGCATAAGGAGACAAAAAGGAAAAAAATCCATTTACATTTGTAACAAAAAGAATAAAATACTTAGGAATGAATTTAAACAAAGAGGTAAAAGACATGTACTCTGGAAACTATAAGACATTGATGAAAGAAAGATGACACAAACAAATGTAAAGGTAGTATACATTCATGAATTGGAAGAATGAATAGTTAAAATGTCCATACTACTCAAAGCAGTCTACAAATTCAATGCAATCTTTTTATTTTATTTTATTTTATTTTATTTTATTTACTTGACAAAGAGTGATCACAAGTAGGCAGAGAAGCTGGCAAAGAGAGAGAGAGAGGAGGAAGCAGGCTCCCTGCTAAGCAGAGAGCCCAATGCGGGGCTCGATCCCAGGACCCTGAGATCATGACTTGAGCTGAAGGCAGAGGCTTAAAGCACTGAGCCATCCAGGTGCCCTGATTCAATGCAATCTTAATCAAAATTCCAATACAACTTTTTATAGAACTATGACAAATAATCTTAAAATTTGTATGGAGCCATAAAAGATCCCAAATAGCCAAAGCACTCTTAGTAAAAAAGAACAAAGTTGAAGGTATCACAATCCAGATTTTAAACTATGCTATAAAATTATAGTAATCAAAACAGTGTGGTATTGGCACAAAAATAAAAACATAGATCAACAGAATAGAATTGAGATCCCAGAAATAAACCCATGCTTTTATGGTAAATTATCTATGACAAAGGAGGCAAGAATATACAATGGGGAAAACAAAGTTTCTTCAATGTGATGCTGAGAAAACTGGACTTTCTTACAAAATGCACAAAGTGGGGCACCTGGATGGCTCAGTGGGTTAAAGCCTCTGCTTTCAGCTCAAGTCCTGGTCCCAGGGTCCTGGGATCGAGCCCCACATCAGGCTCTCTGCTCAGCAGGGAGCCTGCTTCCCCCTCTCTCTCTCTGCCTGTCTCTCTGTCTACTTGTGATCGCTCTCTGTCAAATAAATAAATAAAATCTTTAAAAAAATACACAAAGTAAACTCAAAATGTATTAAAGACCTAAATGTAAAATGTTAAACCATAAAACTCCTAAAAGAAAACATAAGCTATAATCTTTTGGAAACTGGCTCTAGGGATATTTTTCTACTTATGTCTCAGGCCAGGGAAACAATAAGAAAAATAAATGAGTGGGACTATCTCATACTACAAAGTTTATGCACAGCAAAGGAAACAATCAACAAAGTGAACGGGAAACCTACCACTGAATGAGAGAATATATTTTCTAGTGATATATTTGATAAGATATCCAAAATATATAAAGAACTTCTGTAAGTGACCACCAAAAAACACCCCACAAAGAATCCAGTTAAAAAATGGGCAGAGGACCTGAATGGACTTGTTTCCAAAGACTGCATATAGATGGCCAACAGACATAAAAAGATCCTCAACATTATTAACCTTCAGAGGAATGCAAACAAAACCACAATGAGATATCACACTAATCATAATGGCTTGTATCAATAAGAAACAGTATGGAAGATCCTCAAAAACTAAAAATAGAAATACCATACAATTCAGTGATTTTTATCTAAAGAAAATGAAAACAATAATTGAAAAAGATATACACGCCCTTATTTGTTGCAGCATTAATTATAATTGCCAAGATACAGGAGCAACCTAAGTGTCCACTGATAGAATAGATAAAAATGTGGTGTATATACAACAGAATATTACTCAGTCATAAAAAAGCATAAAACCTTGTCATTTCTAACAACATGGATTGACCTAGAGGGTATTATGTTCAGTGAAATAAGACTGACAGAGAAAGATAAATACCATATGATTTCACTTACATGTGAAATCTAAAAAAAAAAAAAAAAAGCTACAATAACAAAAAGAGAAACAGACCCACAAGCCTAGAGAACATACTAGTGGTTGCCAGATGGGGAAGAGTTGATGGGATAGACAAAATAGATGAAAAGAATTAAGAGGTACAAACTCCCATTTCTAAAATAAATCACAGTGATAAAATACAACATAGCAAATATAGTATATACTATTTTAATTATTTTGAATGTTGACAGACGGTAACTACACTTACCATAGTAAGCCCTTTGTAATGTATAGAATTGTCAAATCACTATATTATACATCTGAAAGTAGTATGTTAGTTATAATTCAATAGAAAACTAATTCTGTACTATATGTTGGGTAACCCAATATAATACAAATTAATTAATTAATAAAAGAAAATAGTTAAGAGGCTTAAAAAAGTTTCCTAGTTATTGACTTTTATCCTTTCATATAAATTTCAAAGTAATGTTAATGTTATAAGTTTCAAGCAATGTTTCTTCAAGAAGAGTATTGATAACTTTAAAATACTCAATCTTCTGATTCACAAACATTATATATTTCTCCATTTATGTAAGTCATCTTAAGAACTCTTTATAAAATCATAATTTCCCCAACATAGTTCTTATACTTTATCAGACTTATTCCTAGCTATTTGATTTTTTATGATTGTAAATTATCTCTAATTTCTTTTTGTTGCATTTTGTAAAATAAACTAATTTGGCAAAAAAATAAAAATATATAAATAAGACAAACATGTAAAAAAAAAAGAATTGTAGAAAAATCTAGCCAGCTGAAAGATAAATTTAAAAAAGAGATCAGAAATTAAGAAGTTAAAAAAAATTAAGAAGTTATAGTAAAGGACTGATGGTAAGCATTTGACCAACTGAAATACAGGACTAAGACTACACTAATGTGACAATTATGGAGACAGGACAGAATGTTCCATGTTATAAATTTTGATAGTGTAAGCATAATAATGAAATATGAATCAGATAGATGAGCTAGGAATTAGAAGGAAGTATAAGTGTACTCATTTCTTCAACTTTTATAAAAGGACCAATTAAAGCTGAGAATATTTTTAAAAATGCTCAAACCTCTAAGTTATCTACTAATCATTTTCCCTTAAAAAATATTTATCATAGTTTCTGACCGTAAGTGATTGTGGTTACTATAAAAAGTTCATCAGCTCCTTGTGTTTTTTTTCCTATTTAGTGCAAGTAAAATAAAATTTAACAACTTTTAGTGAAAATAACACAAATTATAATTTCTTTCTTACCATGTGTATTTATATAACTTCATTTGCAGATAATCTAAAATGATAATCACTGAATATTACTAATAGGCATTTTAAGTTAGGTTTGGGAATTGTTATTTTACTTTCATCTCTATACTTCTCTGTATTGCCTGTTTGTAATCTTTTTTCTGTATTCATTTGTAAAATCATTTTTCTAAAATAACAGTCGTGATTCTAAAAAGGAATTAGAGAAAGAGTGGTAGCAGTTAAGAAAAGGAATGGAATTTTCAGAAGTATAAAATTCTTTCAAGAAGTAAATGAATTAGAATAATCTAGAGGCATTCCCCAGATTTAACAACAAAGTCAAGATGCTGTGAGAAAGGAATCCATCAAAATCCTTGAAGAGAACACAGGCAGCAACCTTTTCGACCTCAGCCCACAGCAACTTCTTCCTAGGAACATCGCCAAAGGCAAGGGAAGCAAGGGCAAAAATGAACTATTGGGACTTCATCAAGATCAAAAGCTTTTGCACAGCAAAGGAAACAGTTAACACAACCAAAAGAAAACTGACAGAATGGGAGAAGATATTTGCAAATGACATATCAGATAAAGGGCTAGTATCCAAACTCTAGAAAGAGCTTAGCAAACAACACCCAAAGAACAAATAATCCAATCAAGAAATGGGCAGAGGACATGAACAGACATTTCTGCAAAGAAGACATTCAGATGGCCAATAGACACACGAAAAAGTGCTCAGCATCACTCAGCAACAGGGAAATACAAATCAAAACCACAATGAGATAGCACCTCACACCAGCCAGAATGGCTAAAATTAATAAGTCAGGAAATGACAGATGCTGGCAAGGATGTGGAGAAAGGGGAACCCTCCTACACTGTTGGTGGGAATGCAAGCTGGTGCAATCACTCTGGAAAAGAGTATGGAAGTTCCTCAAAAAGTTGAAAATAGAGCTACCCTATGACCCAGCAATTGCACTACTGGGTATTTACCCTAAAGATACAAATGTAGTGATCCGAACGAGCATGTGCACCCAAATGTTTATAGCAGCAATGTCCACACTAGCCAAACTATGGAAAGAACCTAGATTTCCATCAGCAGATGAATGGATAAAGAAGATGTGGGGTGTGTGTGTGTGTGTGTGTGTGTGTGTGTGTGTGTGTGTAATGGAATACTATGCAGCCATCAAAAATGAAATCTTGCCATTTGCAACGATGTGGATGGAATTAGAGGGTATTATGCTTAGCGAAATAAGTCAATAAGAGAAAGACAACTATCATATGATCTCCCTGATATGAGGAAGTGGAGATGCAATGGGGGGGGTTGGAGTGTAGGAAAAGAATAAATGAAACAAGATGGGATCAGGAGGGAGACAAACCACAAGAGACTCTTAATCTCACAAAACAAACTTAGGGGGGGTCGGAGGGAGGAGTGTAGGGAGAGGGTGGTGGGATTATGGACATCGGGGAAGGTATGTGCTATGGTGAGTGCTGTGAAGTGTGTAAACATGGTGATTCACAGACCTGTACCCCTGGGGCTAATAATACATTATATGTTTATAAAAAAAAAATTAAAAAAAATTGATTAAAAAAAAAGAAAGTCAAGATGTTGTGGGTGAGAAAAAATTTCAATGGAAGGGAGGTCAGAGGGCCAACCTGCAGTGGAGAGAGAAACAAATGGAAGATTAAAAAGAGATACAGTAGGAGGGGTGTGTTAAAGTCTTTACATGTTAGATATTAGAGTCTTAAATTATAGTGAAATTAACCACAAGATAAAAGTTTATCTGCATTTTTAACATGTTTAATAATGCTTCAGTAAATAGTGTTTCAGCCTACTCACACATGTATTCCCTGTATACCAGTTGAGTGTATGTGTGTGTATATATATATTATAATACATATAATATATATATTATATATTCAATGTATCCCTAGCATTCATACATTCAATCATACCAAGTTTATATCTCATAACTCTATAATTTCCCAGACATTGCATTATGTCCCTTTGTAGTGACATTAAGTCCCTTTGTAGAAAATGCCACTAATTGGAAGTTTTATCATAAACTGAATCTTTGCAATTTTCTCAGTATTTGCTGGAGGTTATTTCTAATCCATATGGCTCCACATATGCCTATGGTTTTGCCCTTATTTACCAATCTAACAACTCTAAGAAAGATTATTAGAAGTTCATTTCTCATTATATTTTCTTAATAAACATATTTTCTTACTAAAATATTCATTTCTAACAGGCCCAAATAGCTGTAAATAATCAATCCTAGAATTTTACATGATGTTCTTATAAACTGACTGATCTGTCACATTCTTATTCTTTGCTCTTTTAAAAAATTAAAAGAAATATGATCTGTTTCCTAAAAGTTTTGCATCTATCTATGTGAATTTAAAGGATTTTACCCAAAGACTATGAGATTACATTTAGTGGAATCATCAACCCAAGTATCCAAGTTTCTCCTGAGACTGAGGAAAACTAAGATAACATTTAGAAAATGTTCAAATTAATTCCACACCTTTGAGAAATTTGCATGCAAATTAGGTATTACATATACATCAAGTCATACAAAATCCATCTTATTTTCTCTGGTCATGATGTCCTTCTTAGATAGGTTTCCTGCCTTTATGAATTTGAGCTGTCTAGTTTTTTTTTTTTTTACTTTATTTAAGCTTTATTTAAACATATGATGTAACCCCACCACCCTCACCCAACCCCTCTTCCCCCCACCCCCCTGAGCTGTCTAGTTTTTTAATAAAAGATAAAACATTTCATTCAAGCCACAACCATCTATTTCACTGAGTATTGGGAAAATTACTTCATATTTCAAAAATGTTTGAAATTATGTTGTTTCTATTTTATTAACAGGCCATGTGAATTATGTATAGAGACACAAAACCTCTATTTACATATGCTTTAAATGTTACAAAATGAGTGGGTGGCATCCCACTGGGTGGCTCAGTCCATTGAGCGGCTGCCTTCGGCTGGGGTCATGATCCCGGGATCCTGGGATCGAATCCCACATTGGGCTCCTTGCTTGGCAGGGAGCCTGCTTCTCTCTCTCCCTCTGCCTGCCACTCTGCCTGCTTGTGCCCTCTCTCTCTGTCAAATAAATAATTTTTTTTTTTAAGTTACAAAATGAGTTGATGTTGGGCAATTACTGACAATGTTGCATATATAAAATAACTGACTTCTCTTGGGCATTGTATCAGTGGTTGGTGTAACAACTAGAAATTCCTCTAGGTATTTTAAGCAGAAAGAAATTTATTAATGGGGATTATGTGCTAACCAAAATTTTTAGAAGAATAAGCTCTGGGTTGTGCCTCCATGCTTCCAAGAATGGCTTCCCAAACACCTCAGAAATAACCTATGGAGCTATTACCTCTGTCATTAACTGAAAGGTGAACACTGCAGAGGCTGCCAGTGAAAGAACTGAGCGCAAAAATATTTCACTAAGCCATGATAAAGCAGAAGTGGAAGCGATGGCTTCTTCAATGACAACTGTTTCTTAACAGCCCAAAACCTGCTGTGTAAGATTCTAATACTAGAGCAGAAAAATCCCACATCTACTATGCTTGCCTGCACAGAAGAGCTAAATAAAAAGAAAGGTTTCAATTTCCCAAATCACACTAAGTGCATTTAATCAGTGAAATCCAACAAATCCAAGTTGCATCACAAACCCTGACTAATTTTAGAGTCCATAAAGTGTGTATGCTAGCTTTCCAGCCCCTTCAATAAATGAATCCATACTAAAAGCTTATAATAGATGCTAAGTTATTATCTGACATTTTTAAAATAGCCAGCTTAATTTCTACAGAGTCTGTACTTTAGTTCTTCATTTAGGAAAAGTTAAGGAGACAAATGAGGCTGCAAAGCATCTCAAGAACAGGCAATAAACATAACTTAGCAACCTTTGCCTGTTCAGAAAGCAACCTCAGAAACTAACACGTTTGGGAGGTCAGTAGCGGTGACTAGGACAGATGCTTTAAGCCTGTCAAATATTATGCCTCTTTGTCATCTCCCAAGGCACTTAATTATGGCTGTAAGTAAAAGAAATTCCCAATGTGGTATTCTGCAAATATATTTTCATTAAGTTAATTTTATTAGAAGCAGTGTGCAAAATAGGATTTTAACTTTGTAGTTCTGTATCTTGCTTTTATTCTTTCCCTGAACTCCATCTTCCCTGACTGTCCTCAATTGCTTAGCTCTACTATTTATTAAGGTGTTTTTACAATGAGTTGGTTAGTTCTGTGATGTGGGAGACCATCTGTGAACTTTCACACTAAGGGCACAATAGAAAAATAATTTGGGAAGGAATGAAATAAAGCCCCTAAGAAAGCCAGCCTGGTGATTTTTATTCCCCTCATGCATATCATTAATTTGCCTTTGCTTCTGATGTAGTTGAATAATGTTACTAAATCCATTCTATTAAAACCATAGAACATATTAAACCCATAGAATGAAAAGCTAGTTATTCCTCCTATCAGCTACCCTGTCTTGTCATGAGCAAAATTTCCCATATTATGTGGCTTTTTTAAAATAAATACTCATCTTTCTTCTGTTTGTATGAGACATATTTCCCCATGTTATTTTGGCAGATATTAATGTGCTTTTCAAATACATGGATGCTTCAAAACAGAGGGTCTACTTTTGAAAAGGTGGTTGTATTTTCTTTATAGATTAATATAATCTAGGGTCACTATTAGAGTTTACTTTGAGGAGTTGTGAAGGAGCTATGACCATTGTAATTTCTTTCAATATTGAACTATAAACCTCATTTTAAATTTTCTGGGAAAGAGAGGAAGATGGCAGAGTAGGAAGATTCTGAGTTTGCCTACTCCATAGACACATAGAGGCAACAACTACATATAGTTCAACTCACTCTGTAAAGAACTGAGACTGGCAGAACAGATCTTCCAGCTAAAGACATGAAGAAGAAACCCCATGGAGAATAAGAGGGGAAGGGATATGAGAGGAAACCAAACCTCGGTCATACTGGTGACCCATACACAGGAGGGATATCACAGGTGTGGAGGTCCTTCCCTGAGGAGCAAGGTGATCAAGCCTGAAATCAAGTACACAGCCCTAGAGACCTGCAGGGAAGATGGGCCCTAATGAAGTCTAGCTTTTAAAATATGTGGGATTAAGATTGGGAACTTTGAAAATCAGCAGGGCTTAATTTCAAGAGAGCTGAAGAGCTGTAGGAAGCCAAGTCTGTTCTCATGAAGAACAGCATACTCTGTCATTCAGTCCAAGACCCAGCATAGAAATAGCAGTTTGAAAAGCACCTGGGGAGAGTCACTGACAAATTTTAGGATGTATGCTGGAGAGGTAGAAGCTTACTCTGGGAACACAAGTCCTGGTAAGCACCATTTTTATTGCCTACTTTCAACCTAGCTAGCTGGATGCTTCCTGAAAACAGTTATGACACTCTCCATCTATTTTGCTAGCACTGCATGTCCCAACCTAGTGGTCTGCTGTGGACCCACCATGTCCAAACTGCCTGCTTTGGCAACTGTCCCTCCAAAGCAGCTCTAGCTCCATCATACCTGGTAGGCAGCCTCAGTCAGAATTAGTATCCCCTCAGAGCAACTATCATGAGCCATAGCATTTTGGCAGCCCTAGGGAGAGGGGGAAAGCTAGCCCTACCTACCAATGTGACCACAGTGAATGAAAGTGGACCTCTCAGTCAGCCACACCAGTGGCCATTCAGTAGTCGTGGCTGGTCATGCTGACAGCTGCGCTGAGGGCTAGCTTCCCCTACCAGTACACTTGCAGCAGTCATGCCCCTGCAACAACTGAAGAGAGCATATAGTGCACACAGGGGACACCCTTGAAGCACATGGTTCCAGTGGCCAGGCTGTTTGTGCCACAGAATCCCAGAGGGCATTTTCTATGTAAGGATACTCCTTCAAGATAAGGAAACATAGCTGACCTACATAATGCACAGTAATACAGGGTGTAAGACAAAATGAAGAGACATAAGACTATGATCCAAACAAAAGAACAAAACAAAACTCCAGAAAAAGAGGTTAATGACTCCACCCCCAAACTACTAGAACTCACACTGCAATTCAGTAATGTGGCAGTATACAAAATCAGTGTACAGAAATCAGTTGCTCTCTTATACACTAACAATGAAAATATAGAAAGGGAAATTAGAGAATCAATTCCATTTACTATAGCACCAAGAACCATAAGATACCTGGGAATAAACCTAACCAAAGAGGTAAAGGATCTGTACTCGAGGAACTGTAGAACACTTATGAAAGAAATTGAAGAAGACACAAAAAGATGGAAGAGTATTCCATGCTCATGGATTGGAAGAATAAACATTGTTAAACTGTCTATACTGCCTAGAGCAATCTATACTTTCAGTCCCATTCTGATCAAAATTCCACTGACATTTTTCAAAGAGCTGGAGCAAACAATCCTAAAATTTGTATGGAATCAGAAGAGACCCTGAATTGCTAAGGAAATGTTGAAAAACAAAACTGGGGCATCATGTTGTCTGATTTCAAACTTTACTACGAAGCTGTGATCACCAAGACAGCATGGTACTGGCACAAAAACAGACACATAGACCAGTGGAACAGAGTAGAGCCCAGATATGGACTCTCAACTCTATGGTCAAATAATCTTCGACAAAGCAGGAAAAAATATACATTGGGAAAAAGACAGTCCTTCAATAAATGGTACTGGGAAAATTGGACAGTTATGTGTAGAAGAATGAAACTCGACCATTCTCTTATACTATACACAAAGATAAACTCGAAATGGATAGGGACGCCTGGATGGCTCAGTTGGTTAAGCGGCTGCCTTCGGCTCAGGTCATGATCCCAGCGTCCTGGGATCGAGTCCCACATCGGGCTCCTTGCTCTGTAGGGAGCCTGCTTCTCCCTCTGCCTCTGCCTGCCTCTCTGTCTGCCTGTGCTCGCTCTCTAACAAATAAATAAAATCTTTTAAAAAAAATTAAAAAATTAAAAAAAAAACTCAAAATGGATAAAAGACCTTAATGTGAGACAGGAATCCATCAGAATCCTAGAGAACATAGGCAGTAACCTCTTCAACATCAGACACAGCAACTTCTTTCAAGATATGTCTCCAAAGGCAAAGGAAACAAAAGCAAAAACAAACTTTTGTCACTTCATCGAGATCAAAAGCTTCTGCACAGCAAAGGAAACAGTCAATAAAACAAAGAGGAAACTCATGGAATGGGAGAAGATATTTGCAAATGACACTACAGACAAAGGGCTGGTATCCAAGATCTATAAAGAACCCCTCAAACTCAACACACACAAAATAGATAATCATGTCAAAAAATGGGTAGAAGACATACAAATGGCTAACAGACACATGAAAAAATGTTCATCATCACTGGCCATCAGGGAGATTCAAATCAAAACCACATTGAGATACCACATTACACCAGTTAGAATGGCCTAAATTAGCAAGACAGGAAACAACGCATGTTGGAGAGGATGTGGAGAAAAGGGAACCTCTTACACTGTTGAAAATGCAAGTTGGTACAGCCACTTTGGAAAATGTGGAGATTCCTCAAGAAATTAAAAATAGAGCTACCCTATGACCCTGCAATTGCACTACTGAGTATTTACCCCAAAGATACAGATGTAGTGAAAAGAAGGACCATCTGTACCCCAATGTTCATAGCAGCAATGGCCACAGTTGCCAAACTGTGGAAAGAATCAAGATGCCCTTCAATGGACAAATGGATAAGGAAGATATGGTCCATATATACTATGGAGTATTATGCCTCCATCATAAAGGATGAATACCCAAATTTTGTATCAACATGGACGGGACTGGAAGAGATTATGCTGAAATAAGTCAAGCAGCGTCAATTATCATATGGTTTCACTTATTTGTGGAGCATAAGGAATAACATGGAGGACATGGGGAGTTGGAGATGAGAAGGGAGTTGGGGGAAATTGGAAGGGGAGATGAACCATGAAAGACTGTGAACTCTGAGAAACAATCTGATGGTTTTGGAGTGGAAGGGGGTGGGAGGTTGGGTGAGCCTGGTGGTGGGTATTCTGGGGGGCACGTATTGCATGGAGCACTGGGTGTGGTACATAAACAATGAATTCTGGAATGTTGAAGAGAAATTTAAAAAAATAATAAAGGCTACCTGAGAAATTAAAAAAAAAAAAAGGTTAATGAAACAAAGATAAGCAAACTATGTGATAAGGAATTCCAAGTAATAGTCATGAAGATACTCACTTGAGAGAAGAGTGTGTATAAATTCAGTGAAAACTTCACAAAGGAGAAAAAAAGAACTAGTCAGAGCTGAAAAATACAACTAAAATTTAAAAACTACACTAGAGGAAACTGACAGTAGATTGGAGCATGCAGAAGAATGGATCAGTGATCTGGAAGACAAAGTAGTTGAAAGCAATCAAACAGAGCAGTAAAATATCAATAATTAACTGTAAGTGGACTAAATGCTCCTGTTCAAAATACATAGGGTGACTGAAAGGATAAAAAAAACAAGACTCATCTACATGCTGCCTATAAGAGACTCACTTCAGGTCTAGAGACTCATACAGACCAAAAGTGAAGGATAGAAAAAGATATTCCAAGCAAATGGAAGTGAAAATAAAGTAGGGTTTCAATACTCATATCGGACAAAATAAACATAAATGCAGAGACCATTACAAGAGACAAAAAAGGGCACTACATGATAAAGGGATCAATCTAACAAAAGGATATAGCAATTGTAAATATACCTAGAAGCACCTAAATAGATAAATATTAACAGACATGAAGGGAGAAATTAAGTGTAATGTAATAGTAGAGGATTTAACACCCCACTTACATCATGGATAGATCACTAGGCATAAAATCATAAAGAAACATTGTCTTTGAATGACACATTACACCAGATGGACTTAATGTCAATGTAATACAACATATTAACAAAGTGAAAAATAGAGATACTATGATTATCGTCTAGATGCAGAAAAAGCATTTGATAAAATTCAGCATCCACTCATAATAAAAATCTCTCAACAAAGTGGGTGCAGAGAAGACATACCTCAACATAATGAAGGCCACATATGACATACTCAAGCTTACATAATACTCAACGGTGAAAAACTAAATTTTCCCTCTTAAGATTAGGGAGAAGGCAAGAATGCCCACTCGCATTACTTTTATTCAACATAGCACTAGAAGTCCTAGCCACAGCAATTAAACAAAAAAAAGAAATAAAATAAAATTATCCAAATTGATAAGTAAAAGTTAAACTTTACATATCTGCAGATGACATGATACTATATATAGAAAACCCTAAAGGGTCAACAAAAAAACTACTAGAAATGATTAATTCAGTAAAGTAGCATGATATAAAATTAATATACAGAAATCTCTTTCACTTCTATAAATAAATAAAATGAAGTTATAGAAAGAGAAATTAAGAAAACATCCCATTTACAATTGCACCAAAACTAATTTAATACCTAGGAATAAACTTAACCAAGGAGGTGAAAGACCTGTACTCTGCAACTATAAAACTTTGATGAAAGAATTCAAAATGACACAAACAAATGGAAAGATATTCCACGCTCATGTCCTGGAAGAACAAATACTGTTAAAATGTCTGTACTACCCAAAGCAATATATAGATTCAATACAATTCCTCTGAAACCATCAGTATTGTTCACAACACTAGAACTAATAATATCAAAATGTATATGTAACCATAAAAACCCCAAGTAGCCAAAGGAATCTTGAAAAAGAGGAACAAAACTGGAGGTATCACAATCACAGATTTCAAACTATATTACAAAGATATAGTAAAACAGTATGGTGCTGGCAGAAAAAATAGACATATAGATCAATGGGATAGTATAGAGAGCTCAGAAATAGATTCACACTTATATGATCAGTTAATCTATGACAAAGGAAGCAAAAGTATACCGTGCAGAAAAGACAGTCTCTTTAATAAATGGTGTTGGGAAGACTGGATAGCTCCATGCAAAAGAATGAAACTGGCCACTTTCTTACACCATGCACAAACATAAATTCAAAATGGACTAAACATCTAACTGTAAGACCTTAAACGATAAAACTTCTAGAAGAAAACATAGGCAATAATGTCTTCAACATTAACTTTAGCAATATTTTTCGAGATAGGTCTCATCAGATAAGGGAAGTTAAAGTAACAATAAACAATTGGAACTCTATCAAACTAAAAAGCTTTTGTACAGCAAAGGAAACCATCAAACAAAATGAAAATAAAACCTAGTGAATTGAAGAAAATATTTGCTAATGACATATCTGATTGTAGGCAGCCATGGACTGGGCTAGAGTCAAGAGACCAAACCAGGCCCCAACTCACGCCTCCTGGAAGCCCAGGGGCTAATAGCCCTGTGGGTGGAAAAGTTGAGTAGGGCCTGAGAAAGGGCCAAGCTATGGATCCTAAGACTCGCTGACGCTGACGTGGTTGCCCGCATGTGCTTATCTGGAATGGGCAAAACAGGCCTGGTCAGTAAATCATTGTGGGTTTGTGCTGTCCTTGCACGGGCTATAAACTACACCATTGTAAGATTGTACTGTGCTTGCGTGGATCATAAACTATGTTTTGAGCCACTTTGAAGTTAGTGAAGCTGGTTAAGGAGTTATCTGAAGGCTGAGGCCACTGGCTTCAGGGGATCTGCTATTAGTCCTTGGGAAATAGATAATAGGGAAGCTTGAGAGATTTTATGCATATGTTGCAAGTTCTTTTTATGACTGCTGCTGTTAGCTATATTATGCCTCACAGCCGTGAATAAAATTGGCATTGCTTGGACATCATCCACCTTGCCCCCCCGTCCCCATCTCTTTGCATCTCGTCATCGTCTCACCATACTCTTACCCTCTCGACCCTGGTCGTGTTGTCGCACCGGCCGCAACATCTGATAAGTGGTTATTATCCAAAATACATAGAGAATTTATATAGTTCAACACACACACACATACACACACACACACAATTTAAAAAGGGGCAAAAAACCTGAATATTTTTCCAAAGATAATTTTTTTCCAATGAGACACACAAATGTCCAACAGACACATAAGAAGATGGTCAATATCACCAATAATTAGAGAAATACAAACAAAACTACAATGAGACATTATCTCATACCAGCCAGAATGGCTTGTGTCAAAAAGACAAGAAATAGTAAGTGTTGGTGAGGATATGGACTGAAGCAAACCCTTGTGCACTATTGGTGGGGTTGAAAATTGGTACAGCTACTCTGGATAACTGCATGAAAGTTCCTCAAAAAACTGAAAAAAGAAGAAACAAACAATCCAGTGGTTTGACTTCTGGGTATTTATCCTAAGAAAACAAAAGCACTAATTTGAAAAGATACATAAACCCCTGTGCTTATTGCAGTACTATTTACAATGGCCAAGACATGTAAACAATGCAAATGTCCATTGGTAGATGAATGGATAAAGAATTGTGGTATGAATACACAGTGGAATATTATTTAGCCATAAAAAGAATGAAATCTTGCCACACACTACAACCTGCATGAAACTAGAGGGTATTATGCTAAATGAAATAAATCAAACAGAGAATGATCAATATGACATGTATGTAAAATATAAAAAATAAATGAACAAAAAAAATCAACAAAAACCAGAACCAAATTCATTTACACAGGCAAAAAAATAAATGGTTGCCTGAGAAGAGAAGCATGGGGATATAAACATAATAGATGGACATTAAGAAGTACAGAATTTCAGTTATTTAAAAAGTCACAGTGATAAAAAGTACAGCATAGAGAATATAGCTAATATCTTTAAAACAGTATATGATGACAGAGAGTAAGAATACTTATTGTTGTGAGCATTAAATCATGTATACAATTATCAAATTATGTATATTTACAATACCAACCATACTTCAATTAAAATTTTAAACTATTATATTTTAAACAATTTTGTAAAATGTATATAAACTATCATATAAAATTTTAAACTATTAAAATATCAACTATATTTCACTTAAAAAATTTTGGCAGATTCCTTTCTTGATTCTCTCCACAGTGTAGGGACAGAGGGAACATACCTCTATATCATAAAAGTCATATATGAAAAGCCCACAGTGAATATCATTCTCAAAGGGGAAAAACTAAGAGCTTTTACTCTAAGGTCACGAACACATCAGGGATGTCCACTCTCACCACTGTTGTTCAACACAGTTCTAGAAGTCCTAGCCTCAGCAATCAGAAAACAAGAAGAAATAAAAAGCATCCAAATTGGCAAAGAAGTAGTCAAACTCTCACTCTTCACAGATGACATGATACTTTATATAGAAAACCCAAAAGACTCCATCCCCAAATTGCTAGAACTCATACAGGAATTCAGCAAAGAGACAGGATATAAAATCAGTTCACAGAAATCAGTTGTATTTCTATACACTAACAATGAGGAAAAAGAAAGATAAATTAAGGAGTCAATCCCATTTACAATTGCTCCCAAAACCATAAGATACCTAGGAATAAACTGAACCAAAGAGGCAAAGGATCTGTACTCTGAAAACTATAGAATACTCATGAAAGAAATTGAGGAAAACACAAAGAAATCATAAAACATTACATGTTCATGGATTGGAAGGACAAATATTGTTAAAATGTCTGTGTTGCCCAGAGCAATCTACACCTTCAATGCAATCCTTGTCAAAATAACATTGACATTTTTCACAGAGCTGGAACAAATAATCCCAAAATTTGTATGGAACCAGAAAAGACCCCAGATAGTCAGAGGAATGTTGAAAAAGAAAACTAAAGCTGGTGTCATCACAATTCCAGACTCCAAGCTCATTACAAAGCTCTAATCATCAAGGCAGTATGATAGTGGGACAAAAACAGACAGATCAGTGGAACAGAATAGAGAACCCAGAAATCAACCCTCAACTCTATGGTCAATTAATCTTCAGCAAAGCAGGAAAGAATATCCAGTGGATAAAAACAATTTTTTAATTAACTGATTTTTTTATTAACATATAATGTATTATTTGTTTCAGGGGTACAGGACTGTGATTCATCAGTCTTATACAATTCACAGTGTTTACTGTGAACATACCCTCTCCAATGTCCATCTCCCAGCCACATATCCCTCCCACACCCCTCCACTCCAGCAGACCTCAGATTGTTTCCTATGATTAAAAGTCTCATGGTTTGTCTCCCTCTCTGGTTTCATCTTGTTTCATTTTTCCTTCCCTTCCCCTATGATCCTCTGTTTTGTTTCTCAAATTCCTCATATCAGTGAAATCATAGGATAATTGTCTTTCTCTGACTTATGCCACTTAGCATAATACCCTCTAGTTCCATCCACATCATTGCAAATGACAAGATTTCATTTTTGATGGCTGCATAATATTCCATTATATATCTATACATCACATCTTCTTTATCCATTCATCTGTTGATGGACATCTGGGCTCTTTCCATAGTTTGACCATTGTGGACATTGCTGCTATAAACATCGGGGTACACATGTCCCTTCAGATGACTACATTTGTATCTTTGGGGTAAATACCCAGTAGTACAATTGCTGGGTCTTAGGGCAGCTCTATTTTCAACTTTTTGAGAAACTACTATACTGTTTTCAAGAGTGGCTGCACGAGCTTGCATTCCCACCAACAGTGTAGGAAGGTTCCCCTTTCTCCCCATCCTCGCCAACACCTGTTGTTTCTTGACTTGTTAATGTTAGCCATTCTGACTGGTGTGAGGTGGTATCTCATTGTGGTTTTGATTTGTATTTCCCATGCTGAGTGATGTTGAGCACTTTTTCATGTTTTTCACGTGTCTGTTGGCCATTTGGATGTCTTCTTTGCAGAAATGTCTGTTCATTTCTTCTGTGCATTTTTTTGAAGATTAAATGGCACAGTTTTGATATTGAAGTTATACTGATTTTTCCTTTATCTATATATCCCGTTTTACTGAAGCTGAATTATTTTATAAATAATTATGTAGCATTAACTTTTTTTTAAAAGATTTTATTTATTTATTTCAGAGAGAGAGAGAGAGTAAGAGCATGAGAGGGGAGAAGGTCAGAGGGAGAAGCAGACTCCCCGTGGAGCTGGGAGCCTGATGCGGGACTCGATCCCGGGACTCCGGGATCATGACCTGAGCTGAAGGCAGTTGCTTAACCAACTGAGCCACCCAGGCGCCCTGTAGCATTAACTTTTTAAAGAGAGTCAGTAGAATTTATCTGTGCCAGAATTCTACTTCCATGGAGCCTGAATCCATAGGCTGCTAAAGGAAAGCAATGTTATCCAAGTCAAGTCTGCCAAACCACATTTGCTGTAGTATTCTATGTCTCTTGATATCCATGTTTTTGAATTATAGCCATATTAAGATCAAATTAACTTACATAAAATTTAGCCTTTTAAGGTATACAGTTCAGTGGCATTTGGTATATTCAGTGGTGGTTACAACCATCACCACTATCTGATTTCAAAATATTTTCTTTACTCTAGAAACATGCCACTACCCATCATTAGCAGTCACTTTCCATATCTTCCTTCCCCATTCCTGACAACTACTAATGTACTTTCTGTCTCTATGGATTTGCCTTCTGAACATTTCATATAAGTGGAATCATATGATACATGGTCTTTGTTTCTGACTCCTCTCTTTTAGTGCAATGTTTTCAAGGTTCATCATGTTGTAGTATATATCAGTAGTTCATTCCTTTTTATTTCTGAATTATAGTCCATGGTCTATATACATCACATTTTGTTTATCCAGTCATCACTTGGGTTGTTTCCTTTTGGGGTTTATCTTTACCAATAATTGGGTGACATAAAGAGATTAATTTCTCACAGTTCTGGAGGCTGAGAAATATAAGATCAAGACACTGGAAGACTAGGTGTCTGGTGAAAGCCCACATCTAGGTTCACAAAAGGGGAAAGGGAGCTCCTTAAAATCTCTCTTATAAAAGCAATAATCCCATTCAAAACCTTATCACCTCCCAAAGAGCTCCACTTCCAGATACTATGACAGTGTGGTTTAACTTTCAACAGGAATTTTGAGACAACACAAGCAGTGTCTCTAGCATGGCTATTGCAAAGAATACCATCATGAACATTTGTGTAGTCATTTTGTTTGAATGTATGTTTTCAATTATCTTGGGTATAGACTTAAGAGTGAAACTACTAGGTTATATGTAGAGTAACTCTGCCTTAAACATTTTGAGGAACTGCTAAACTATTTTCCAATGTGGCTGTATTAATTTGTAATCCCACCAGCAAACAACAATGGATCCAATTTCTCTACATCCAGCAGTTGATTGTCTTTTCATACTTTAGCTATCTTCATAGGTGTAATTTCTGTTTTCATAATTTAATGAACTCAGGTCCTCTTAAACTTTGGTGATATGGGGGAGGATGCAGAGGAATGGAGTATAAATCAAATTTCCTGGACAGTTGAATTCAAATACTGTTGGAACAAAAGGTTCTATGCACCAACCTTGTCGGAGGAAAGGCTTGCAAAAAAGATTAAAGCACCATTTATCAATGTTTCATTGTCTGATATGAGAAAGAGAGCACAGAAAAAGAAAAAAAGCAGCCAGCAAAAAGCTAAACTATCCACAATGGAGATGCACACAATTGTTCCTAATGCTACTTCAGAAAGAAAGAGCCTATAACGAACTGTGCAGTTGTGGGGAATAAGAGAAGCTCCTTTTTGATCTAAAGAATACTTTATCTTCCTTCAAGACACAGCTCGTATATTTTTTCAGTTCCCAAACAAATCTAGTCATTTGAAATTAATTGTTGACATGTTTCTGTCCCCAACTTAATTCTTTTTGCCACTTGAGGGCAAAAGCTTTTTTTATTTATCCTTCTATTACGTAGAGCAGCCTTCACAATATAAGAGTGCAAGAAATAATATTGCCTGAAAGAATGAATAATAAAGCCTTAAGATCAGGTTTTCTCTGAACAGGGCAGATACCATAATACCTTGTACTAACTTCAGCAGAGAAACCACTCCACTTGAGAGCTGAATCAATGGGATGATAGAAGATAAGCATACTCACTCTTTACCTATAATCTTTTTTCTTCCTTTCCTTTTTAACTTTCTCCTTCAATAAATATTCTTGGGCATCTGCTCAGTTCCAGGAACTATGGACAGACTAGAGGTACAAAGGTGAACAAGGCACAAATTTAATCCCTGATGTCATGAAGTTTTTCATTCTAGTGAGAGCTAAACGAAATATGTAAATAGCTCCCATGTAGTAAGTACTGTGAAAGTATAGTATTCGGAGATGCCATGGAAGCAGAGATTGGAGTGCATGATCTAAGTGGGAAACTCATGCTGGGGGAAATGCCTTAAAGATGAGATTTTTAAATGAATAGGAACTAGTCAAGCCAAGACCGAAGGAGGAAAAAATATCCAGAGAGAGGAAACAGCATTCTCATAGGACAGATACAGTCAAAGAACTGGAAAAGACTTCATTGGGCTGGCTCATACAATTTGAGGGAGGAAGGACAGGGAGAGGTAAACAGGGTCTCAATTATGCAGGGTTGGGAACTTCCCTTTATCTCAAGTGCAATGAGAAGACATTGAAAGTCTTACCCAGCTTTTCTGTCATTGATAACCATGTAGATTTTTTTCCCCATCTTCTAACACTGCTCCTCTGGGACGCCTCTATGTTTCGCCAGTTATTTTGCATAGACCCAAAAGTGATCCGTGCTCAGAAAGAAGTTTAGTAATGTGTCTGGAATCCTCTAAGGTTTCTATCTATTCCACCCCCCACCTTTAGGTGCACTGCATTTCCTAGGGCATTTCTTAGCCTCTGTTTGGTGTTGCTTCCAAGTTCATTCTGATTTTTCAAAATACTGAATGAAGTTATGCTCATTGAGGAAGAAGAGAGAATACTCCCCAGGGTCACACTATGTTCTCTCAGCTTCCAATAACAATGTTTGTAGCCAGTGTCTTTCAATTTTCCTAAAGTTCCTGCCCCTTGCTATTGTCCTAAATTCAGACCACGTTTGAAAAGCTGGGTCTGGGGAACAGTTTCTGAAACCAACATTGTGCTTCCTCATGCTCTCCCTCTTTAGGTCCATTCTGGTGTCCCATTGTTCTTCTTCTGTCCTAAATCCCTTGTTCATATAAATCCATTTTGACTGGCTGACTCAGAATCCAATCAATAAATGTCAGTTAGGGGCAAAGGCTGTTTGGGTTTTTTTCTATTCTTAACCGTCAGCTCTTTAAAGAGCAGTTAGAGTGTTTAAAAACAAAACAACAAAAACACACAAATCACATCACGTCATTTCCTGCTTAGAGTCTCCAGTAGTTGTCTACTGTACTTAGAATAATGTGTCCATACTCACTGCAATAGTCTATAAATTTGCACAAGTTCCAGTATCTGCCTACCTCTTCGAATCAATCTTCTGTCCAGCCACAATGATCAAGCACGCTTGCTCCTTAGGGCCTTGGCATTAGCAATTCCCTCTGCCTACATCTCTCTCTTTCCAAATCAACATCTGACAGATTTTTCCTTAACTTTAAATTCTTGGCTCAAATATGAATACCTTCTCAAGTAACACTTTTCCCATACCCTTCATAGCATCCCTGTGTACACTTATGCCTTTTCCCTCTGCTTTATTTTCTACAAAGCACTCATCATTTTCTGATATTAACTTATTTCATTTCCCCCTCTTTTTTATTTTTTAAAATGTTTAAATTTTTTTTATTAACATACAATGTATTATTACATTTCCCCCCTCTTTATTGTCTTTCTTCCACTGTAGAAAAAGCCCATGACAATAGAACCCCTGTCCATTTGGTTCCAAGAACCCAAAAGAGTGACTGGCACATGCTAGTTACTGAATAAATACTTGAATGAATGAATGAATTATACAATAGAATCCTGTGGATAGGGCATAATTATGCCTTCTATAAAGTCTGGTATGCTTGGATTCAATTATAGAAACAGAGAAATAACAAAATTATCAGCACTAAGTCATGCATCAGACACCTTTTATGCATCAACTATTTCTGGGATGTGGGCCACTTGTTTCCACCCAACCACCTTCAAGCAACTTCACTATAGCACAGCCAAATAGCACTTCACATCATGTCTATGCCATGATTCCCACACTTTCTACCCTGGTACTTTCCTTTCAAAGTATGATGAATTGGAAATTAATAGTCATTCTACAATCTATTTTAAAGAGAAAGAAAATTAGGGTAAAAAATTTAAGTATTGACTATATTTATCTAGGCATTAAGAGGGAGAGTCAGAATTTCAATCTGAGACTGATTCTAAAGCCCCCCACACACACACTCTTTTCTAGTAGGTTGTGCTCATTCATTCAGATTTAACCACTAACCAAAAGTGGTTGTGTTCCCACAATACCCATATTGTGGAGTCTAATCTCATTCCTAATAAAAAAGACAAACACTTCTTGGAGAAATGCTGATTTCAAGTATAAGAAGGGAAAATATAAGATGAGCCAGGAATTTGGAGAAAACTACCAAGACTAGTAGTAAATGTTTCCATTGCAGTAAGATGGAGAATTGAAGCATAAATAAGAATAAAAACTTCAAGGCGTTGAAACATATCAGGTATTTTTAATTAACATAAAAATTGTAAATACATGCTAGAAAATCACTAGAGGGTATTGTGCTAAGTCAAATAAGTCAGAGAAAGACAAATATCATATAATTTCACTCATCTGTGGAATTTAAGAAACAAAATAGATGAACATAGGGAAAGGGAGAGGGAAAAATAAAACAAGACAAAATCAGAGAGGGAAACAAGCCATAAGAGACTCTTAACTATAGGAAACAAACAGTATTGCTGGAAGCGGGTAGCCAGGCAGATGGGGTAACTGGGTGACTGGCATTAAGGAAAGCACTTGATGGAATGAGCACTGGGTGTTATAGCAACAGATGAATCACTAAACTCTATCTCTGAAAATAATAATATATGTTGATTAATTGATTCTTAATTTTAAAAAATAAAGCAGGTATATAAAAGGAAAGAGTCAACCATTCTTGTCTTTTACATATAGCCCATATACAAGCATATCTCATTTTATTGCACTTCACTTTATTGTGCTTTGTAGATATTATATTTTTGTTGTTATTTTACAAATTAAAGGTTTGTCACAATTTTGCATTAAGAGAGTCTACTGGCACAATTTTTCCAAAAACATTTGCTCACTTCACATCTGTGTCACAGTTTGGTTATTCTCACAATACCTTAAACTTTTTCATTGTTTCTGCTGCTGTTGTTGTTGTTGTTGTTTTTAAGTAGGCTCCATGCCCAGCATGGAGTTCAACGTGGGGCTTGAACTCATGACCCTGAGATCAAGACCTGAGCTGAGATCAAAAGTCAGAAGCTTAATTAACCAACTGAGCTACCCAGATGTCCCCTAGATTTTTCAATTATTATTACATTTGTTATGGTGATCTGTGATCAGTAATCTTTGATTTTACGGTTGTCATTGTTTTTGGGTGCTACAAACTGTGGCCATGTAAGATAGTGAACTTAATGGATAAATGTTGTATATGTTCTGAATGCTCCACCAGCCAGCCTTTTCTGTTTCATTCCCAGTCTGCTTCAGAGCAAGGCTCTAACTCTCTTCAATTCTATGAAGGCCAAGGGGAGAGAGGAAGCTAAAGAAGAAAAGTTTGAAGCTAGCAGAGGTTGGTTCATGATGTTTAAGGAAAGAAGACATTTCTATAACGTAAAAGGACAAAGTAAAACAGCAAGTGGTGATGTAGAAGCTGCAGCATGTTATCTAGAAGATCTAGCTTCAACAATTAATGAAGGTGGCTACAGTAAACAACAGATTTTCAATGTACATGAAAATTCCATTGGAAAAAGATGCCACCTAGAACCTTCATAGCTAGAGAGAAGTCAATGCCTGGCTTCAAATCTTCAAAGGACAGGCTGACTATTGTTAGGGATTAATGCAACTGGTTGCTCATTTGCCATTCAAAAAATCCATGGGCCCATGAGAATTCTGGCAAATCCACTCTGCCAGTGTTCTCCCAATGAAACAACAAAACCTAGATGACTGAACTATATAAAACATAGTTTACTGAATATTTTTAAGCCCACCCATTTTGAAACCTACTATTCAGAATTTTAAAAAAAAAGTCTTTTCAAAATATGACTTCTACTAACAATGCTTCTTGTCACCCAAGAGCTATCATGGAGACACACAATGAGATTAATGTTGTTTTATGCTTGCTAACACAACACCCATTCTACAGCCCATAAATTAAGGAGGAATCTGACCTTAAATCATTATTTAAGAAACATAAATTCTTAAGGTTGTAGCTACCATAGACCGTGATTTCCTCTGATAGATCTGGGCAAAGCAAATGAAAAACCTTCTGGAGAGGAGTTACCATTCTATATGCCATTTAGAACATTTGTGATTCATGAGAAGAGGTCAAAATATCAACATTAACAAGAATTTAGAAGTTGATTCCATGGGGCACCTGGGTGGCTCAGTGACTTAAGCCTCTGCCTTCTGCTCAGGTCGTGATCCAGGGTCCTGGGATTGAGCCCCGCATCGGGCTCTCTGCTCGGCAGTGAGCCTGCTTCCCTTCCTCTCTCTCTGCTTGCCTCTCTGCCTACCTGTTATCTCTCTATGTCAAATAAATAATAAATAAAAATCTTTAAAAAAAAAAAGAAGTTGATTCCAACTCTCATGGATGATTGTGAGGGATTTAAGATTTCACTAGGGACAGTAACTGCAGATGTGGTGGAAATAGCAAAAGAACAAAAATTAGAAATGGTATGAAGATGTGACTGAGTTTCTGCAATCTCGTGAGAAAGCTTTTATAGAGGAGGAATTGCTTCTTATAGATGAACAAAAGAAATGGTTTCTTGAGATGGAATCTACTCCTGGAGAAGATATTGTCAAAATTGTTGAAATAACAAAGGATGCAGAATATTATAAAAACTTGGTTGATAAAGAAGCAGCAGGGTTTGAGAGAATTGATTCCAACTTTGAAAGAAGTTCTGTGGGTAAAATGTCATCAAACAACATTTCATGGTACAGAGAAATCATTTGTGAAAAAGTCAGTCAATGCAGCTTTTGACCCTGCATGACCCTGAGGTAACCCTCAGTCACCCTAGCCTTTAGTAACCACCATCTTGATTAGTCAACAACCATCAACATCAAGGCAAGACTCTTCATCAACAAAAAAAATTATGATTTGCTGAAAGCTCAGATGATGATCAGCCTTTTTTTAGCAATAAAGTATTTTTAATTAAGATATGTACATTCCTTTTTGACATAATACTATTGCACACCAAGTAACCAAAGGTAAAAAATTCATTTGACTCATTAAGTTGTGATATTCTTTATTGTGGCGGTCCAAAACTAAACCTACAACATCTCCAAGTTATGCCACTATTAGAGTAACCAAGACTTAATAAAAGTTTCTCTTCCAGGTTGCCTGGGTGGCTCAGTGGGTTAAAGCCTTTGCTTTCGGCTCAGGTCATGATGCTGGAGTCCTGGGATCGAGCCCTGCATCGGGCTCTCTGCTTAGCAAGGAGCCTGCTTTTCCTCCTGTCTCTCTGCCTGCTTCTACTGCCTACTTATGATCTCTGTCTGCCAAATAAATAAATAAAAATATTTTTAAAAAAGTTTCTCTTCCAAGTGATAAAGATTATATAATAAAATTTGAGTGTCACCATTTTGTACCTCTAATGAATATGATTATTAATGGTTATATTTGCCAAAAGAGTGATGAGACATTACATACTTTCTGAAGGAAGTACAGACCACCACCTAAAACACAGCCTTACAAAAAGAACAAGAAATGGAATCTGATTCTGATCAGTTTAGAGAAATTCAAGGGACAAAGAAATATGTTCAATTACATGAGGTGGAAACAATCAATAAACATCAGACTTGAGAAATTCTCAAAACAAAAAACTTTGTTTATTCAGCAACAAAAACATTACAAGTAAAGAAAATGAGATGTAGGAAAAACATAATTTAAAAAGCCTTAAGATATATACCAACAAATTATTGCATATAGACCTAATTTGGATCTCAATTCAAACACACATAAAAATACACACACACACACACACACACACACACAACTGGAGAAATGTGAGCACTAACTGGTTATTTGAGAATATTAGGAAATTAATATTTAAGCTTTTTTAAACTAAAATATTTGTAGATGAAATCATATTTTATCTTAATTGAGGTCTTTCATCCATTTTGAGTTTGTTTTGTGTATGGTGTAAGAGAATGGTTCAGTTTCATTCCTCTGCATGTGGCTGTCCAATTTTCGTGCACCATTTATTGAAGAGACTGTCTTTTTCCATTGAATATTCTTTCCTGCTTTGTCAAAGATTAGTTGACCATGGATTGAGGGTCCATTTCTGGGCTCCCTATTCTGTTCCACCGATCTATGTGTCTGTTTTTGTGCCAATATCATACAGTCTTGACGATCACAGCTTTTTAATATAGCTTGAAGTCAGGTATTGTGATACCCTAGCTTTGCTTTTCTTTTTCAACATTCCCCTTGCTATTTAGGGTCTTTTCTTGTTCTATACAAATTTTAGGATTGTTTGTTTCAGCTCTGTGAAAAATGTCAATTGTATTTTGATAGGGATTACATTGAATGTGTAGATTGCTCTGGGTAGCATAGACATTTTAACAATGTTTATTCTTCCAATACATGAGCATGGAATGTTTTTCCATATTTTTGTGTTTTGCTCAATTTCTTTCATAAGTGTTCTGTGGCAAAGAAGTCAAACCCTCACTTCCTGCAGATGACATGGTATGTGGAAAATCCAAAGGACTCCATCTCAAAATCGTTAGAACTCCTACAGCAATTCAGCAATGTTGCAGATACAAAATTAGTGCACAGAAATCAGTTGCATTTCTATACACCAACAGTGTGGCTGAAGAAAGAGAAATTATGGAACTGATTCCATCTATAATTGCACCAAAGACCATACCTAGGAATAAACCTAACCAAAGAGGTAAAGGATCTGTACCCTCCTGTCTATTCAACATTTAGTGACTAATAACCTAAAAGTATCAGAGTTTTGCTAGGTACTGAGGTAACAGGATGACAAAACAACTTCTTTCTGCAGACTAGAAGTAAGAAAAGATACCACAACCACTTCAAGAGATGTACAGTAACTGCAAAGCACTATAACAACTCAGAGATTAAAGCAATGAAGATTGGCCAGAAGAGTGAAGACTTGTTTCAAAGAAATAAAATCTATCAAAATCCTGGAGAAGAACATATGCAGTAACCTCTTCAACATCAGCCACAGAAACTTCTATCAAGACATGTCTCCAAAGGCAAAGAAAACAAAAGCAAAAATGAACTTTTGGTACTTCATCAAGATCAAACGCTTCTGCACAGCAAAGGAAACAGTCAACAAAACAAAGAGGCAACCCAAAGAATGGAAGAAGATTTTTGCAAATGACACTACAAAGGGCTGATATCTAAGATCTATAAAGAACTCCCCAAACTCAACACCCCAAAAAAACCCAGATAATCATGTCAAAAAAAAAAAAAAATGGGTGGAAGACATGAACAGACACTTCTCCAAAGAAGACATACAAATGGCTAAAAGGCATATGAAAAAAATTTTCATCATCATTAGCCATCAGGGAAACTCAAATCAAAACCACATTGAGATACCACATTACACCAGTTAGAATGGCCAAAATTAACAAGACAGGAAACAACAAGTGTTGGAGAGGATGTGGAGAAAGGGGAACCCTCTTACACTGTTGGTGGAAATGCAGGCTGATGCAACCACTTTGGAAAACAGTGTGGAGATTCCTCAAGAAATTAAAAATAGAGCTACCCTATGGCCCTGCAATTGCACTACTGGATATTTACCCTAAAGATACAAACGTAGTGATCCGAAGGGGCACATGTACCCGAATGTTTATAGCAGCAATGTCCACAATAGCCAAGTTATGGAAAGAACCTAGATGTCCATCAACAGATGAATGGATAAAGAAGATGTGGTATATATATACGATGGAATACTATGCAGCCATCAAAAGTAATCCTTCCTTTTTGTAAATGATACTCATTCCCTCCATGTAGAGCCCCTCTTTTTTTTTTTTTTAAGATTTTATTTATTTACTTATTTGTTAGAGAGAGAGCGCGAGCACAGGCAGACAGAGTGGCAGGCAGAGGGAGAAGCAGGCTCCCTGCCGAGCAAGGAGCCCCATGTGGGACTCGATCCCAGGATGCTGGGATCATGACCTGAGCTGAAGGCAGCCGCTTAACCAACTGAGCCACCCAGGCGTCCCTAGAGCCCCTCTTTTTTCATACTCTCCCAAGAATAGAACACCAGACTTCTGCCAAAGTAGGTGGTCAAGGGTAGATACCCAGCAGTGTGTAGTGGGTGAAGAATCTAAAGATTCCAGGAAGAGAGGATAGAAAAACAATCAGTACAATTATTAACAAAATAATTTAAGAAGAATCCTTCCAGAACTGAAACACATAAATTACCAGGGTTAAAGTCTCCACTGACAGTCCAGAAAAATAGGTGAAAATATGTCCACCCTGAGACTGAACCAGCTTCCCATTCAGGCTTCTTGATTTCAGACCATGGACAATCTGTAGTTTCAGAGGTACCTGATATTGCTTTCCTAGGCCTTTTAAGGATTCTGCAGTGTACCTTGGACTGGTTTTCAGTTATCCCCATTACTAATGTGTTTTGGGTTTATTGGGTCTGCTGAATCACTTATTATTTGTATACCTGCTTTTTAACATCCCAGGTTTATTGAGATTTTCTCTTTTCTTGCAGAGTGTGGGGAAAAGGATTGGGTTAGTCATGAGCTTCAGCTTCCAGCTTTAACCACAAGCAATTATTAAAACTTTTAAATTGCAAGTGTAACATTTAGGCATTTTGAATTAAAGGCATATATTTTAAAGTTTGAGATATAAATTCTAAGAAAGTTCTATAAAAATACTGAAATACATAATTATACAATATTAGAGATAATTCAGTCACATACACCTTAAAATGTTTATATGAACCTCTGTTTCCAAATTATTTTTTCCAGCTGACATCCTTAGCACTCAATGCAAGTTCTTTAGGGTAAATAAAATATGGCTAACCTTTACATTATCATCCTACTCCAATATCACTTAGAATACATTTCAGGGCTAAAGGTAGGTGATTCAAGAGTGACAAATACACTGATTCTGATTTAAAGTACTCTAGTAGAAGTCACTTAAGTGTCTGAACTCATTAAAGTCAACTAAAACAATAATACAGCTTTCAACAATCTATTCTCTTGTTTTTGTAAAAACTTTTCTTACTTTGGAGTTATACATTTGAATTTGAAATTTAATTGTGGAATTATAAAATTCATATTTTTTTCTGAATCTACTAATGAAGATGAAGATTAAAATTCATTGGTTCCTTAAGTGTATATTTTATTTTCATTTTTTATTTTTTAAATGTATATTTTAAATTTTACATGTTGAGCTGCATAAGATAGTCATATTGTAGCTGCTTCGTATATAACTCACTGCTAAAGCAGCAAAATTTATTTGAAAAATTTAAACACTGCTTTTAAATTATGTAGCCTCTAAAAATGAGGCATACAATAGTAAGTTATAAAGAACATTCAATACTGCTAAAGACCAATAACACTTTTTATGATTAAAATTTATTAAATTGGATCTTTTGGCAAGGGGCATAAATCAATTTAAATTGAGTTTGCTCTCAATAATAATATTTTATTTCTTTGTATAAATTAGTAAATTATTTTAGTGATGTTGCTTTTTAAAAAGGAAAAGGCCAAAATGTTCCTCTGACAACAAATATATAGTCTTCCATCACTGCCTGAAGGTATCTTCTTTCTGTAACCACTGTTAAATTAGAGTACAATTGAGTACTACCTTTACTGAAACCTGAAGTTAGTTTTTAGGATTATTTTGTTTTCTTACAAATAGCTGGAATTCACATAAGTACATAAATAGGCAATTTCTCCCTCACATTAGTAGCAAAAGTATTTCTCACAGACTGAAGCAATAAAATATTTAACTTTTCTCAAAGTTTTTTTTTTAAGATTTTATTTATTTATTTCACAGAGAGAGAGATCACAAATAGGCAGAGAGGCAGGCAGAGAGAGGGGGGAAGCAGGCTCCCTGCCGAGCAGAGAGCTTGACGAGGGGCTCAATCCCAGGACCCTGAGACTATGACCTAAGCCAAAGACAGAGGCTTAACCCATTGAGCCACCCAGGTGCCCCAACTTTTCTCAAAGTTGAATATACAATAGAATGTAGTAGAGAGGGTAGTCTCTGAATATTGAGCACCTGTGAAGCACCTGCTGGATACAATGCTAAGTAAAAGTACTCTGACCTCATAGAATTTCTAGTATTCATGGTAGTGGCCTGTGTTCTGTAATGCTGTGCTGTATCTGGGGTCGTGTTGTTGATTTATTTAATTTGGAATGCCTTTTAACAGTGGATTTTTGCCCTCTGATTTAGCTAAAGAACCTGCTGCTCCATTTATATAATACACAGATGCCTCACATATTCATATTCTCTGCCTAAATCCTGCCAACATTTGGTTTTGTGTTCTCTGATCAATGGAGTCATACTAACCGGGGTTTAAAACCCAACTCTGCTATGCTTACTTACTAGTCTGAACCTCAGGTGTCTCTTATGTAAAATGAGAATAATATCACCTATTTCATGGTTATCAAACATAAAAATATTTATCACGGTGACATATAGACCAGCTAATAGATTTACAGATAGTATATTCATAGTTCAATAATGAGCAGAAGCAGTATGTCTTCTTTTAAAATTAAGATGAAGCTTTTAAAATAATTTGTGAGTAATATCTAAATATAAGGTCTTATTTTTTATTGCAATATTCCCAACTATATGGTAAAAAGACTATGTTGCCTAAAGCATTTGGTAATGATCTAGAAAGATTTGGGAGGAATATTAGGCACTTGACATAATATATTGATATACATAATATTTATACCTATTAACTGAATTTATTTTATACAGAATAACTCAGTAACTGTAACCCATGATCCCTAAGATAATTTATTAGGCCATAAAACATTTTTCCAACTAATCATGACTAAAGCAGACCAAAAGTACTTACGTAGTGTCTGGTTTATAGTGAATTTTGTCTAAGAGGTTTGCAAAAATGATTTTATTTCACAGTGACATCATTCCTTTGAAATAGGGAAGGAAGAACTTCAAACTTAATCTCATATGAGACAAATCACAAGTTACAGAGAGCCTAAATCACTTTGAATATGCTTGAAAAATAATGAGCAGTACCTAATCTCCACCACCATTCCATGTATTAGACTGCTCTGTCTCCATCGAGGGCATGGAAAATAACTTTGATTTTGGAATGCAGAGACACAATTATAATCTAACACTGATTAATAAATTAATCTACCAGATACATATTTATTGAGGTTTTATTATGTACTAAGCATAGCTTAAGACAATTGAAACATAAAGGTCAACAGCTTAGGTCCCTGCTCTTGTAGAGCTTATAATTTTATAGTAAAGAAGAACAAAGTAACCAAATATATTCAAGTATGAGTAGGTTAATTTCAGATGGTGAAAATAACTATAGAGAAAATAATACATGGTGATGTAATAAAGAATGGCTGGCAAAGGAATAATGTCAGCAAGATGGCAGAGTAAGAAGACCTGGACCGGACCTTCCTTCCTCCCATAACACAGCAATTTAGCAACAATTTATGGGCACATTTCCTTTATGAAAAATTCAGAAACTAACTGAAATTTTCCTGCACCACAGGCAAACAAAACCAAAATGAAGCCAGTAGGGAGATTCAGAATATTCTCTGTTCAGAGTTGCTGTCCCTGGTGCAGTACCATATGATCAGGAAGAGACCTCCTAGGTTCTAACTTCTCTCAGAGGAGGGAAAAAGTTAGTTCATACACTCAGTACTCCAGCTTTACTGAGAGGGGGCTCCACAGGGCTGGCTTCAGTCTTTCAGAAACCAGAGAGTCAAGGACAACAATGAATTAAGTAAAGATGCTCCAAACAAAGGAACAAATCTCCAGAAATTAACCCTAGTGCAATGAAGTTATATGACTTACTCAGCAGAAAATTTTAAATTAATGTCATAAGGATGTTCACTTTAAAGCATCCAGTTTTGCTTTCAATTTTATGTACCTTAGTTCTGAGTTATATCTGCAGATGTGTACAAATAGTTCATATTTATGTATTGCACAAAACCATGCTATTCAGCATTGATGCTATATTGTATCATGTAAACAATAAAAGCCATGTATGGGGGGAGGAGTTTTCACTAAGGTCAAGAGAACAATACATGACCTAAATGGGAATTTCCACAGAGGGGTAAAAAACATTAAAAAGTACTAAACAAATCATGGAGTTGAAGAGCAAAATAATGAAACTGAAAAATTCACTAAAGGGGTTCAACATCAGAGTAGATCAAGTGGAAAAAAAAATATTGAAATCTCAAAGATAGGCAACTGGAAATACTCAATTAGGAAAACAAAACAAAAGAAAAAGAATGAAAAAAGTCAAGTATAAGAGACTTACAAGGTACCATCATGCATATCAATATGTACACTGGGGGATTTTCAGAAGGAGGAAAGAAAGGACCAGAAATCGTATCCAAAGAAATAATAGTTGAAAAATGTCTAAATCTGGGAAAGAAAATGGACATCCAGATCCAAGAATCTCAAAGAACACCAAATAATACATCAAATAAATCCACACTAAGGTATTATAATCAAACTGTCAAATGTCAAAGAGAAATTTTTGAAAGCAGCAAGAGAAAAGAGACCTGTTCCCTACAAGGGAACCCTCTCTCCATAAGACTATCATTGGATATTCAGCAGAAACCTTGCAGGCCAGAGGGAACGGGATGATATTTTCTAAGTACCAAAAGAAAAAAACTGCAAAATGAGAATGCTGTAGTCAGCAAAATTGTCCTTCAAAAGTGAAGGAGAGATAAAGACTTTCCCATACAAACGAAAGCTGGGGGAGTTTGTCACCAGTAGAACTACTTTACAAGAAATGCTAAAGAGAGTTCAAGTTGAAATGAAAGAACAATAAACATAAATATGATAGTATGAGAGTAATGGTAGTGGGTTAAATCACTTTTTTTTTAAGATTTTATTTATTTGACAGACGGAGATCACAAGTAGGCAGAGAAGCAGCAGAGAGAGAGGAGGAAGCAGGCTCCCTGCTGAGCAGAGAGCCCCATGCAGGGCTTGATCCCAGAATCCTGGGATCATGACTTGAACTGAAGGCAGAGGCTTTAACCCATGGAGCCACCCAGGTGACCCAATCACTTTTAATTCTAGTATAAGAGAAGTCAAAAAGTATTAAAAATAACTAAATTAAAAATATATTAAAACATACAATATGAAAAGATGTAAATTGTGATAACATAAACTCGGAGAAGGAAATTATACTTTTCTAATGCAATTGAAATTGTTCCCAGCTTAAAGTGTTAAAACTAAAAAATATTTTATGTAAGCCCCAAGATAACCACACACGTGAAAAAAAAAAAAAAAAAATACCACAAAAAAAAAAAAAAAAAAAAAAAAAAAAAAAAACTATACAAGTAACACAAAATAAAAGAAAAAGGTATCAAAGTATAACAATACCAAAAGTCAACAAATCATAAAGGAAGATAGCAAGAGAGGAAAAAACAGAAAAGGAGCTACAAGACTAGTAGAAAACAATTAACAAAAGGGCAACATTAAATCCTTTTTATCAATAATTAAATGTAAATGGATTAAAATCCCCAATTAAAAGACATAGAGGGGCTGAAGGGAATAAATACTATAAAATGTCTATGCTACCCAAAGCAATCTACATATTCAATGTAATCCTTATCAAAATATCATTGACATTTTTCACCGAACTGGAATAAACAATCCTAAAATTTGTATGGTTCCAGAAAAGTCCCTGAATAGTCGGAGAAATGTTGAAAAAGAACACAAAAGCTGGAAGCATCACAATTCTGGACTTCAAGCTGTATTACAAAGCTGTAATTATCAAGATAGCATGGTACTGGAACAAAAACAGACACATTGATCAGTGGAACAAAATAGGGAGCCCAGAAATGGACCCTCAACTCTATGGTCAGCTAATCTTCAACAAAGAAGGAAAGAATATCCAGTGGAAAAAATATAGTCTCTTCAATAAATGGTGCTGGGAAAATTGGACAGCCACATGTAGAAGAATAAAACTGTACCATTCTCTTACCCCATACACAAAGACAAACTCAAAATGGATGAGAGACCTAAATGTGAGACTGGAATCCATCAAAATCCTAGAGGAGAACACAGGGAGTAACCTATTCAACCTCAACCGCAGCAAAGTCTTGCAAGACATGTCTCTAAAGGCAAGGAAAACAAAAGCAGAAATGAACCATTGGGACTTCGTCAAGAAAAAAAGCTTTTGCACAGCAAAGGAAACAGCAAAACTAAAAGGCAACCTAGGGAATGGGAGAAGATATTTGCAAATGACATATCAGATAAAAGGCTAGTATCCAAAATCTATAAAGACCTTATGAAACTCAACATCAAAAGAACAAAGAACCCAGTTAAGAAATAGGCAGAAAACATGAACAGATATTTCTCCAAAGAAGACATACAAATGGCCAACAGACACAATAAAAAATGCTCCACATCACTTGTCATCAGGGAAATACAAATCAAAACCACAATGAGGAACTACCTCACACCAGTCAGAATGGCTAAAATGAACAACTCAGGAAACAACAGGGGTTGGCAAGGATGCAGAGAAAGCTGAACCCTTTTACACTGTTGGTGGGAATGCAAGCTGGTGCAAACACTCTGGAAAACAGTATGGAGGTTCCTCAAAAAGTTAAAAATAGGGATACCTTATGACCCAGCAATTGCACTACTAGGTATTTACCCAAAAGGAAACAAACATAGTCATTTGAAGGGCAATTTGCACCCCAATATTTATAGCAGTAAAGTTCACAATAGCCAAAATATGGAAAGAGCCCTTATGTCCACTAACAGATGAATGGATAAAGAAGAGGACACACACACATCTGCACACACACACACTGGAATATTAGCCATCAAAAAGAATGGACTCTTGACATTGGCAATGACACGGATGGAACTAGAGGGTATTATGCTAAGCAAAATAAATCAGTCAGAGAAAGACAAATACCATATGATTTCACTCATATGTGAAATTTAAGAAACAAAACAGGTGAACATAGGTGAAGGAAGGAAAATAAAATAAGATAAAAATAGAGAGGGAGGCACACCATAAGAAATGCTGAACTGTAGGAAATAATTAAATTGAGGTTGCTGAAGGGGAGGTAGGTGGGAAGAAAGGATAATTGAGTGTTGGACATTAAGGAGGGCACTTGAGGTAATGAGCACTGTGTGTCATATACATGTGACGAATCACTAAATTCTACCCCTGAAACTAATAATACAGCATATATTAACTAAATTGAATTTAAATAAAGAATGAGAAATGAAAACAACAAAGACCAAAAAAAAAAAAAAAACCCCCCACACATGTCACCAGCAAGAAACTTTATTTTAAATTTAAGGATATGGGGTGCCTTGGTGGCTCAGCTGATTAAGTGCTCGACTCTTGGTTTCAGCTTAGGTCATGATCTCAGTGTTGTGAGACTGAACCCCACATTGGGCTCCATGTTTAGTGGGAAGTCTGTTCAAGATTCTCTCCCTCTCCCCTACCCCCCCACTCATGCTCATATTCTCTCTCTCTCAAATAAATAAATCTTGAAAAAAACAAATAATAAATTTAAGGAATGTAGAGGCTCAAAGTGAAGGAATGGAAAAAAAGATATTCTATGCAAACAATAACCAAGAAATAGCACCTGTGGTTATATTGCAACAAATAAAGTAAGTCTGAACTTAATTCTAGACTGTCAAAAATTGTCACAAGAAACAAAGAAGGAAGGGCCCTTCAGTGGCTCAGTCAGATAAACATCTGTCTTTGGCTCTGGTCATGATCCCGGAATCCTAGGATTGAGTCCTGCATCAGGCTCCCTGCTCAGCAGGAAGTCTGCCTCTCCTTCTCCCTTTGCCCCTGCTCCTTCTCTCTCTCTCTCTCAAATAAATAAAATCTTAAAAGAAAAAATAAACAAAAGAGGACATTATATAATGATAAAAAAGTCAATTCACCAGAAAGCTGTAACATTTATAAATGTATGTGCCTCAACATCAGAGCACCTAAATATGTAAATCAAACTGGGATAGACCTTCTGAAGGGAGAAATAGACAGTAATACAATGATAGTAGGAAACTTCAATATCTTACTATCAATAACAGGTAGAACATCCAGATAGGAGATCAATAAGGAAACAAAAGCTTGAACAATACTATAAACCAAATTTACCTAACTGATATATACAGAAACCTAACTGATATATACAGAACATTCTACCGAACAGTAGCAGAATACAGATTCTAAAGTATATACATATTGTTCTATAGACCAGATCACAAGTTATGGCCAAAATATGTCTTAACAAATTTATGATTAAAATTATATCATTTTTTATCACAATAGAATTAAACCAGAAATCAAGAGCAGAAGGAAAACTGGAAAATCTACAATATGTGGAAGTTAAATAACACACTTTTAAATAACCAGTCAGAGAAGAAATCAAAATGGAAATTAGAAAATACCTCAAGACAAAAGAAAAGGGAAACACAATATACCAAAACTTATGTGATATAGCAAATTACATGCCAACAAACTAGACAGCCTAGAAGAAATGGATAATTACTAGAGACACAACCTGCCAACTAAGTCATGAAGAAATAGAAAATCTGATCTATCACTACTATAGAGATTGGATCAGTAATCATAAGCTTCCAAAGAAAAACCCAGGGCCACATGACTTCACTTTCTACCAAAGTTTTAAGGAATTAATGCTTTTTTTTTTTTTCAAACTCTTTCCCAAAACTGAAAAGAACAGAGCATTTCCAAAATCATTTTATGAGCTAGAATTACCCTAATACCAAAACCAAAAAGATACAGCACAAGAACAATGAATCTTAATATCCCAGGTGAACATAGATGCCACAATTTTTTAAAGATTTATTTCTTTATTTTAGTGAGAGAAGAGTCACATGCACATGGTGGGGACGGGTGGAGGGACAGGGAGAAAGAAAAGATCAAGCAGACTCTCTGCTGAGCATGGAGCTAGGTACAGGGCTTGATCTCATTACCCTGAGATCATGACCTAAGCAGAAATCAAGGGTCAGATGCTTAGCTAACTGAGCCACCCAGGCGCCCCTACATGCAATAATTCTTATCAAAACACTAGCAAACTGAATCCCACAGTATATTAGAAAGATTATATGCGATGGCCAAATAGGATTTATCCTGGGATTTAAGGAAGGTTCAACATATGAACATCAATTAATGTGATATACCACATTAAAAAACAAAGGATTAAAATCACACGGTCATCTCAATAAATGCAGAAAAGGCATTTAACAAAATTCAACACTTTTGCATGATAAAAACTCTCAACAAACTAGAAAGAGAAGACAAGTATCTCAACAAAATAAAGGACATATATGAAAATCCACTAGTGACATCATATTCAACATTGAAAACCTGAAAGCTTTTCCTCTAAGATCAGGAACAAGGCAAGGATGCTCATTCTCATTGCTTCTATTCAACATACTACTGGAAGTCCTAGTTAGAGTAGGTAGGTAAGAAAAAAAGGAGAAAAAAAGTCACTCAAATCAGAAAGGAAAAAGTAAAATTTTCTGTTTGTAAATGAAATGATCTTATGTGTAGTATACCATAAAGATGCCACTAAAATCTGTTAGAATAAATGAATTCAGTAAAGTTGCAGGATATAAAATCAACACACAAAACCAGTTGCTTTTATGTATACCAGCAATAAACTATCTTAAAAAGAAATTAGGAAAATAATCCCATTTACAAGAAGAATAAAATACTTAGATAATAATAACTTGGCAAAGGAGGTAAGAGAATGAGACACCAAAAACTACAAAACATTGATGAAAAAAATTAAAGACACAAATGGAAAGATATCTGGTGTTCATGGATTAGAAGACATAATATTTTTTAAAATTCCCATACTACCAAAGCAATCTATAGATTCAATATAATATCCATCAAAATCCCAATAGTGCTTTTTAAAGAAATAAGAAAAAATTCTACAATTTGTAGGGAATCACAAAAGACCACTGAAAGCCAAATCAATTCTCAGAAATAAGAACAAAGCTGGAGGTATCACATCACCTGATTTTAAATGTATTACAAAGCTACAGTAATCAAAGCTATGTGGTAGTTGTATAAGACAAACATGTAGATGAATAAAACAGAACAGAAAGTTCATTTAAAAATGTACATATATATAGTCAGCTGATCTTTGACAAGAGTGCTAACAATATATAAAAGAGAAAGTCTCTTCAACAAATCGTGTTGAGAAAACTAGATAGCCATATACAAAACAATGAAAATAGATGCTTATTACACAAAAACAAATTCAAAATGGATTAAAGACTTAAATATAAGACCTGAGACTTTAAAATTCCTAAAATAACATACAGGGGGAATGCTTCATAACATTGGCCTTGGCAATGATTTCCAGAATATGAGATTGAAAACACTGGCAACAAAAAAATAAACAAGTTCAGCTACATCAAATTAAAAGTGTCCATATAGCAAAAGAAACAAATAGATGAAAAAGGTAATGTACAGAATGGAAAAAAATATTTGCAAACTATATATTTAATAATGGATGAATCTCCAAAATATATAAGGAAATTCTATAACTCAAAAAAGAAAAAAAATCAATAATTCAAATAAAGGGTTAAGTATTCAAATAGAGATTTCTCCAAAGAAGATAGACAAATGGCCAACACATATATTAAGAGGTGTTTAAAATCATTAATCATTAGGAAAATATAATCAAAACCACAATGGGACATCAACTCATACAATCAGGATAGCTATTGTCAAAAAAAAAAAAATGTATTGGCAGGGATGTAGAAAAATTAGGACACTTGCACACTGTTGGTGGGAATGCAAAATGCTGTAGCCACTATAGAAAACAATATGTATGTTCCTCAAAAAATTAAAAATAGAACTACCATATGATCTAACAATCCCACTTCTGGATACCTAGCCAGAAGAATTGAAATCAGGATTCTGAAGGAATATTAGCACTCCATGTTCATTGCAGCACTGTTCACAGTAGCCAAGATGCGGAAATGACCTAAATATCCATTGACAGATGAAAAGATAGAGTATGTAGTATATACATGCAATGGAATATAATTCAGCCTTTAAAAAAAAAAGGAAATTCTGTCATATATGACAACATGGATGAACTTGAGAACATTGTACTAAATGAAATAAGTCAATCAAATAAAGACAAATAATGCATGATTCAACTTATGTAATATATCTAAAATAGTCAAATCTATAGATTCAGAGTGGAATGGTGGCTTCCAGGGGCTAAAGGAGAAAGGGAAATGGGAGATAGTAATCAAAGGACATAAAATTTCAGTTAAGCTGAATAAATTCTAGATACCTACTGTACAACATTGTACCTTTAGTCAACACTAACATATACAACACTAATGTTTACTAAAAACTTTAAGAGAGTAGTGGCTGGCTAGAGAAAATAAGCACAGTAAGAAAGTCAAAGAAAGGACTCCCTGCAGAGTTGTCAGAATGCCTGACTAGCTAAGATATGATAAACACAATCCTCCTCGGAGAGGCTAGTTGAAAAGCAAAGGAGTGACCAGAAAAACTAGGCCATCTTTTAGGTTTCTGGGCTGAAGACAGCCAGATCCTAATTGTGCCTCAACAGGGGACAGATACTTAACTTAGGTAAGACATAAATCCTTAATAGTCACCTACTCCATGCCTGTGGGTCACAGATCTAATCACACAATGCCTGTAAATGTCACTGCCCTAGTTATTGAAACTTTACATTCCTTTCTAATCTTGATTCTTTGATATAACAATAACATGCATAATAAAATGGAGGTAGAGTTTGACTGAGGCCTTCCGCCACTAGAGTGCCTGGTCCCCAGGTCCTCTCCTCTCTCCTACTTAGGTGTTTGGAGTAATCTTTTCATTTCATCCCATCTCAGTTTGCTGGCCAAAGGCAACTCTGAGTGAGATCTAAATGAGAAGAGCCAGCTCAGTGTACACCTGGGAACAAAATGTTCAAGGTAAGGATCTAAATATACAAAAAAAAAAAAAAAAAAAAAAAAATCTCCACATGCTTGAAGATGAAAGAAAAAAAACAACAGAAAAAAAGGCCATTATGCTTTTTTCACTGAATATCAGAAGACTGATAGGAAATAAAGTCAGAGTGATAAATGGGAGCTGAATTGAGGAGGGCCTCCTGTTCTATAACAGTGTAAAGCTATTGAAAGTCTTTTCACTGAAAGAGCTGCAGGATTTGATTTGCATTTTAAAAGACTACTCTGGCTGCCATGAGAGAGAGAGACTATGTATGCACAAGCCTGTAGGGATGTGGGTGGACAGGGAGCCAGTATCCAGTAGGAGTGAAGCAGAGTGAGCTGTTAAGAGCTACTGCAGCTGACCAAATTATATTGTCATGAACAGCCTTTGTGCAAAAGGTACAGAGTAGTAGTTGTATTTGGAATATATTCTGGATTTAGAACTCAAAATAGGTAGATGGAGTAAGTGATAAGTTAGTTGCCACAAATTTCTTTTATCCCAGTATACATGCCCCCTTGCAAGGTGAATTTCTTTTCCTCCCACTTAGAAATGGACTGTATTCACCTCCTTAAATTTGGGCTGATTTATTACTTGATTTGACCAATAAGATGGAAAGAAAGTAACTTTATGTAAAGCTCAAACTAGGCCTTAGACATTCCAGATACCATTTTTGTTCACTTGAAATATTGCCATAAGACCCCACATTAGAAAGTCTATTTAGCTTATTATTAAATGAGGAATCATATGAAAAAAAATAAATAAATAAAGCACTCCATCTGACAGCCAGTATCAACTGACAGACATGTAAGTAAAGCCATGTTAATCCTTGCAGCTCAGCCAACTTGTCAGCTAAAATAACCTCATAAGCAAACCCAGATGAAACTAGCAAGAGAAACTCCCAGCTATAACATAGTACTGAAAGTCGTAGTCACAGCAATCAGACAGGAAAAAGGAATAAAATACATCCAAATTGGTAAGGAAGATGTAAAATTTTTACTATTTGCAGATGATATCCTACCATATAAAAAATCCTAAAGACTCTGCCAAAAAACTAGAACTGATAAATTCAGTAAGGTTGCAGGATACAAAATCAATATACAGAAATCCATTTCATTTCTATACACTAATAATGAAGCAGCAAAGAGAAATTAAGAAAATGATTTACATTTACAATTTGCACCAAATTACATTTACATTTATAACTGCACCAAAAATAATAAAATACCTAGGAATCAACTTAACCAAATATGTGAAAGACCTGTACTCTGAAAACTGATTAAAGAAATTGACGATGACACAAACAAATGGAAAGATACTCCATACTCATAGATTGGAAGAACAAATGTTAAAATGTCCATACTACTAGAAGCAATCTACAGATTAAATACATCCCATCACAATACCACAACATTGTTCACATAATTAGAACAAACAATCCTAAAATTTGTATGGAACCACAAAAGATGTTAAATAGCAAAAACAATCTTGAAGAAGAAAAAAAAGTTGTAGTTACCACAATCCCAGATTTCAAGATGTACTACAAATCTGTAGTAATCAAAACAATTTGGTACTGGCACAAAAACAGACATATCAATCAATGAAGATCAATGAAACAGAATAGAAAGCCCAGAAATAAACTCACAATTATATGATCAATTAATCTTCAACAAAGGAGGCAAGAATATGCAGTGGGGAAAAGTCTCTTCAACAAATGGTGTTGAAATAACTGGACAGCTACATGCAAAACAATAAAACTGGACCACTTTCTCACACCATGCACCAGAACAAACTCAAAATGGATTAAGGGCCTAAATGTGAGACCTGAAACAAGAAAACTCTTCTAGATGAGAGCATAGGCAGTAATTTCACTGACATCAGCAGTTACTGATGTAATCTTTCTAGATACATCTCCTGAGCAAAGGGAAACAAGAGCAAAAATAAACTAGTGAGACTACATCAAAATAAAAGCCTTCTGTACAGCAAAGGAAACAACCAATAAAACTAAAACAGAACATACTGAATAGAAGATATTTACAAATGATATATCCAATACGGGGTTAGTATCCAAATATATAAAGAAATTACATAAAGCAAAATAAATAAATAAATAAATAAAACAAATAAATAATAAATAAAAAAATAAATAAATAAAACAGCAAAATAAATAAATAAATAAATAATCCAATAAAACCCAATAAAAATGGGCAGAAGACATGAACAGACATTTCCTCAAAGACGACACATAGATGGCCAACAGGCACATGAAAAGATGCTCATCATCACTAATCATTAGGGGAATATAAATCAAGACCACAATAAGATATCAACTCACATCTGTCAGAATAGCTAAAATCAGAAACATAAGAAACAAGTGTTAGCATGGATATGAGAAAAAGGAATCCTCCTGCCCTGTTGGTAGGAATGCAAACTGGTACAACTACTGTGGAAAACAGTATTGAGGTTCCTCCAAAAATTTAAAATATAATTACCCTATGATCTATGATCGAGTAATTACAGTATTTGGTATTTACCCAAACATTATGGAAACACTAACTCAAAAAGATACATCGCTTCCTGTTTATTACAGCATTATTTGCAATAGCAAATTATGGAAGCAGCCCAAGTGTTTATCAATAGATTAATGGGTAAAGAAGAAGTGGTAATATATATAGGGGAATATTTTTCAGCCACAAAAAAGAATGAAATCTTGCCATTTGCAACAACGTGAATGGATCTAGAAGCATAATATTAAATGAAATAAGCAAGTCAGAGAAAGACAAATACCATATATCTTCATTCATGTGTAAAATTCAAGAAACAAAAATGAACAAAGGGAGAAAAAAGAGACCAAAAAAACACTCTTAACTACAGAAAGCAAATGGATGGTTACCAGAGGGGAGTTAGGTGGGGGGTTGGATGAAAAAAGGGAATAAGATACATTTATCTTGATGGGCACTGAGTAATATATGGAATTGGTGAATCACTATACTGTATATCTGAAATTAATGTAACACTGTATATTAACTATATTGAAATCAAAATTTAAAAATTTTTTAAAAACAAAAAAGAGAAACTTTCACCTCATCCATGCAATTGTGAGAAATAATAAATTACTTTTTTTAAGCTACTATATTTGGTGTAGCTTTTTATGCATTGACATGTAGCTGAAACAGATGATATCTGGAGTGGGAGAAACAGAAAAATTATGGATAGGTTTTATTTTTTTTTTTTTTAGATTTTATTTATTTATTTATTTGACGGAGAGATCGAGCGAGCACAAGCAGGGGAAACAGCCAAGGGAGAGGGAAAAGCAGGCTCCCCACTGAGCAGAGAGCCCCATATAGGGCTCAATCCCAGGAACCTGGAATCATGACCTGAGCCAAAGGCAGGCATTTAATGACTAAGCCATCCAGGCACCTCTATGGATGGGTTTTAAATGCTTGGCTTCGGCGTGGTTAAAAAATAGTGACACTGTGTTGGGGAATACTGAGTGGGGAAGAGTTTAGAGGTGAAAAATTAGTTTTGTTTCACCTATGTTAAATTTGGAAATGTATGTTGGCCATGCATTTGAAGTGGAGTTTTATTTTATTTTTATTTTTATATTGTTATGTTATTCACCATACAATGTATCATTAGTTTTTGATGTAGTGTTTCAAGAGTCATTATTTACGTTTAACACCAGGTGCTCCATGCAATATGTGCCCTCCTTAATATCCACCACCAGGCTCACCCATCCCCCAACTCCCGTCCCCTCTAAAACCCTCAGTTTGTTTCTCAGAGTCCATAGTCTCTCACAGTTCATTTCTCCCTCCAATTCCCGCCCCCCTTCACTTTTCCTTTCCTTCTCCTAATGTCCTTCATGTTATTCCTTATGTTCCACAAGTAAGTGAAATCTTAAGATAATTGACTTTCTTTGCTTGACTTATTTCACTCAGCATAATCTCCAGTCCCATCCATGTTTTAAATGCTTGGCTTCAGCATGATTAAAAAATAGTGACACTTACTGAAGTGGGGAAGGCTGAGGGGGGAGGAATTTAGAGTTGAAAAAATTACAAGTTTTGTTTCACTTATGTTGAATTTGGAAATGTCTGTTAGCTATGCATTTGAAGTGAAGAAGCCTACGGTAGATATAATTTTGAAATCTTCCAGCATATAAATAGCATTTAACGCCATAGGAATAGATAAGATCCACTCAAGACTACAGTACAGATAATAAAGAATATAACTGAGCTCTGGAATATTCTAACTTTTGAAGATTAAGCAGAAAAGGAAGAAATAAAAAGAACAAGACAGAGAAGCATCATCAAGCAGGGTAAGAGAATCCAGAAGGGAGATATAGTCCCATGAAAGCCAAGAGAAGATAGTGTTTCAGGATGAGCATAATTTAAAAAAAAAAAAAAAAGATGAGCATAATAAATGATGCTAAGAGGTAGCCAAGTGACCACAGGGTGCGTCAACATGGCAGTCATTGGAAGCCATGAGCATCTTCAATGGAGTGTAGACTGTCCTACAGACTACTCCTCTTAGGAGCATTGCCATGCTTGTGAGGAGCAGAGAAATGCTGCAGGAGCTGAAAAAAGCTAGGGATCCTTAAGTCAAGGAATTTTGTTTTGCTTGTTTTGTTTTGCCTTGTCTTCTTTTTAAACCCTTCTAACCCCTAGTCATGTCATGGAATCGTAAAGCTAGAAAGTATCACACTTTCCTGTTACCCTGCTCAATTTACAGATTAAAAAACTAAAGAGAAACAGAGAAGGCAATTATCCTGTCTATAATCACACAATAAGCTACTGGTTGAATTGTAACTGACTACATATTTTTTTGTTTGAATATGGACTGGATACCAGAGAATATCATAAAACTACTATTGATTTAACTACAATAATGGAATGATAATGGTGATAAGTTAGGAGAATGTGTGTCCTTTTTGAAATTTTTTAAATGAATTTATACTTCCACCTCCTACCCCCTACCTCTTGCAAGAACTAATCTGTCCTCTGTTTCTACAAGCTTGGTTTTTTGGTAGTTTTTTTTTTTTTTTAGATCCTACGTTATAAGAGAAATCATATGATATTTATCTTTCTCTCTCTTATTTCACTTAACATAATGGCCTTAAGATCTACTCGTGTTGTAAATGGTAATATTTCATTCTTTTTGATGGCTGAGTAATACTCATGTGCGTGTGTGTGTGTGTGTGTGTGTGTGTGTGTGTGTGTATCACACCTTCTCTAACATAAGGGTACATATGTCTTTTCAAGTTAGTATTTTCATTTTCTTTGGATAAATACCCAAAAGTGGAATTATTGGATCATATGGTAGTTCTTTTTTAATTGTTTGAGGAAACTTCATACCATTTTTCATAGCAGTTACACCATTTACATTCTAAAGTATGTGAGGGTTCCCTCTTCTCCATATCCTCACCAGCATTTGTTATTTGTCTATTTAATAACAGCCATTCCAACAGGTGCAAGGTGATATCTCATTGTGATATTGACTTGCATTTCTCTGATGATTGATGAGTTTGAGAATCTTATCATGTACCTGTTGGCCATCTGCATATCTTCCTTGGAAAAATATCTATTCAAATCCTCTGCCCATTTTGAACAAGATTTTGTTGTTGTTATTGAGTTGTGTCAGTTTTTTAATATATATATTTTGAATACTAGCCACTTATCAGATATTGATTTGATAATATTTTCTCCCATTCAGTAGTTATCCTTTTCATTCTGTTGATTTTTTTCTTCTGAACAGAAGCTTTTCAGTATGATACTCTCACATATTTATTTTGCTTGTATTGCTTTTGCTTTTAGTGTCATATTTAAAAAAATCATTGCTACAATCTATGTCAAGGAGCTTACTGCCTATGTTTTCTTTTAGAAGATTTATGGTTTCAGGTCTTACATTCAAATTGTTAATCTATTTTGTGTTAAGTTTTGTGTGTGATTTAAGATAGTGATCAAGTTTCATTCTTTTGCATATAGCTGTTCAGTTTTTCTAACAGTTTACTGAACAGACTGTCCTTTCCCCATTGTATATTCTTGGCTCTTTTATTGTAAATTAACTGGTTTATATTATGGGTTTATATCTAGGCTCTCTATTCTGTTTCACTGATATGTATCTGTTTTATGTATTTTATATTTTTATAGTTAACAGTCTTTTTCTCCCTATGTTCATCAGTTTTGTTTCTTAAATTCCACATACGAGTGAAATCACATGGCATTTGTCTTTCTCTGACTTAGTTTGTTTACCACAGCAATCTCTAGCTCCATCCACATCATTGCAAATGGCAAGATTTCATTCTTTTTACGGCTGAGTAATAATATTCCATTGTTTTTGTTTTTGTTTTTTAATTTCTTGTGGTATCCTTATCTTAAATCAAGGTTTTAGTATCAGAGTAAGGCTGGGTTCATAAAATGAGTTTGGAAGAATTTCTTGCTGTTCTGTTTTTTTAAAAAGTTGGAGAAATCTGCTATTCTTTTTCTTTAAATGTTCAGTAGCATTCACCAGTGAAGCCATCCAGTCTTAGACTTGTGACTCTTGGGAAGTTTTTGATTACTTGGGAAGTTTTGATTCAATCTCCTTATTAGTAATTGGTCTGTTCAGATTTTCTATTTCACCATGACTCAGTCTTGGTAGATTATGTTTCTAGAAATTTATCAACTTCTAGATTTTGCAATTTGTTGGCATATAATTGTTCATAGTAGTCTCTTAAGAGCCTGTGTATTCCTGAGGCATAAGTTATAACATCTCTTTCATTCCCAAATTTGAGCCTTTTCTCTGTTTTTCTTGGTGAGTCTGGCTAAGGGCTTGTCAATTTTGTTTATGTCTTCAAAGAACCAGCACTTAGTTTGATTTTATCTATTGTCCTTTAGTCTCTATTTCATTTATTTCTGCTCTGACTTTTGTTATTTTCTAACTAGATTTAGAATTTTCTGATTAGATTTCCCAACAATTGTTCATTAAAAAATTATTGATTCTCCAAAAGAACCCATAACATATACCAATTTCAATAATTATCTACATAGTTAATGAATTATATATTTAAAGAAGCATAATGCTGCCCATTAACCATATAACAGAATTCTACAAATGTCTCTATAATCACATCTATGGTATATGACCTTTTCCACTAAAAGTATTATCTAGCAAAAGCCTATTAAAAGAAACAGCTGGTTCTCTCTGAAGTAGAGCTTTTTTTACTTATTTTTATTTTTTATTTAAATTCAATTAGCCAAAATATAGTTTTTTTCACATAATTTATTTTTATTATGTTCATTCAGTTAGCCATGGTATAGTACATCCTTATTTTTTTATGTAGTGTCAAATGATTCATTAGTTTCATATAACACCCTGCTTATCACAACACATGCCCTCCTTAATACCCATCACCTGGTTACCCCCTTCCTCCACTTCCCCTCAAAGCCCTCAGTTTGCTTCCTAGGGTTCATACCCTCTCATGGTTCATCTCCTTCTCTGATCTCTCCCTCTTCTGATTTGTCCTCCCTTCCTTTATGGTCCTCCAAGCTATTGCTTATGTTCTACATATGAGTGAAACCATGTGATAATTGTCTTTCTCTGCTTGACTTATTTCACTTAGTGTAATCCCCTCCAGTTCCACCCATGTTGATACAAATTATGGGTATTCATCCTTTCTGATGGCTGAATAACATTCCATTGTATATATGGACCAATCTTCTTTAAACATTCATCTGTCGAAGGGCATCCTGGCTCCTTCCACAGTTTGGCTATTGTGGACATTACTCAATTAGCCAACATATAGTACATCATTAGTTTTTTATATAATGTTAAATGATTCATTAGTCATGTACAACACCCAGTGAAATCGACTTTTTAAAAAGAGGCTGGAAACCTAGTTTTCTTTTTCTAAATCACTGATGATTGTTAATCCTTAGTGGAAAGATAATTTTTATCTGCAGAGAAAAGCTAAGCACAATTATCTAAGAATAAAAGATGGATTCATTACAATAGGACAATGTTTCATTCTCCTTTCATCTATAGCCTTAACAAACTAAAGTACTGCATGTCCCTATAAGATATACATAAAATAAATATCCAAGTAAATCAAATAATACTCTTACTGCACCCTTTAAGAACACCTCTAGAAAAGGGTTCCATCTTTGGTGATACATGTGAGGCTGCTAGGCTACAGAGCCCTGGATGCAGCCATGATATGCCTCTGGGGTTTCTGTTCTACAGGATTCTCTATTCTCATTCCACCATATCTCCACAATAGCTATGTCAGACACAGCCAGTATCTTTCAAGGCTGAATGACCAGAATATTAAATATGCTTGTCACAAAGAATACACAAGTCAATATTTCTTCCAAGTTTTCCTTAACAGCCTGGGGTGCAAGGTTATACTAAAGAAGCCAAACTCTAATCTTGCTACAATTAACATTAATTCAAAAAGCATTAATCCAAAAAGCATTAATTCAAAAAGTATCAAAAAGATACTAGGAATCTACTCTATGATATATGCTGCAGGATACAAAATTGAGTAAAATAGGAAACCATCAGAATAAGTCCTTACATCTTCTTTGTTGTCCATACACAAGTGACATCACTTCAGGGCTTGCACCAGGATTCTATTTGTTTTCACTTCCAACCCTTATTTCACCCTAACAGTAGCTTCTTTTATACTCTTCCTCAGCCACCCAAACATTTGTTTGTTTCTTCTTCCACAAATTTTTTAAAATAAATGTCTTATTCCGGATATGTTATCCTTTACATTTTGTTTCATATTATCTACCAAAAAACAAAGAAAATCTTATTCGAGTTATTTTTAACAGTGTCAATTTTCTTAGAATTCAAAATGATATAAAAAGATGATTGACCTTCAGACAAAAAAACTGGTGGGTGTAATGTCAGCTCTTCTTTCTTACTGACCTAAAGCAGATAACTTTTCTAAGCTAACTTTTCTAACTTCTATAGAGTAATAGAATAATCATACAGCAGTCCTCCCTTACCCGTGTTTCTGCTTTCCATGGTTTGTTACCCATGGTCAACCATAGTCCAGAAGTACATGATCCTCCTTTTGATATATCATTAGAAGTTCAAAAGTGGCCTAAAGCTATATTACAATGCCTATGTCATTTACCTCACTTCCTCTCATCTCATCAGACTTTCTCACCTCACATCATCACAAGAAGGATGAGTACAGTACAAGATATTTTCAGAAAGAGTCCACATTCACATAACCTTGATTATGCTACATGTTTATAATTGTTATATTTTATTACTATTATTGTTAATCTCTTACTATATCTAATTTATAGATAAAATTTTATCACTGACAATGTGTATACAGGAAAAGACATACCCAGGGTTCAATACTATCCATGGTTTCAAGCATTTACTGAGAGTCTTGGAACATCTCCCTCATGGATAAGGGGGGGAGGGGAGGACCTCCTGTACCTGTCTTATGGTGCTTTATGTATTAAATAATGTGCATAAAAAATCTTGTACAGTGCCAGTATTCAATAAAAGTTTCATTCCAATCTCTTATTTTAGATGTGGCATTCTTACAGTTTTGGCAGGTAAAAACCAACTATAACAATTATTATATAGCTTTACTTATTTCTTCTTTAGAAACAACTTCCAATACTTCTTTTTCATATGCTGAACAAGTTCCATGCTTTTAGACATTTTCAGTGGGTCTCTTGGTAACTGTAGACTGGAGAAAGTTCTTGAGCCTATTGTGTTTGCCCTACAGCCCTGCTTTTCCTAGGGAACCCCTGAAAAAAGGATTGCAATAGTAATTGTGAGATGCCTGGCCATCTACTATGTGCCTGCAATCACTAACATGTTTGGCCCACATCTTATCCCCTGGTTTGTGCTTCAAGGTAGGAAAGAGAGTCCCCTGGCTACCAAAAGCTTAGAATACTTTGGTAAAAGCCTTTGAACTATAGGTTATATCTTCTGATCTTTATATAAATATCTGTGCAGAGGAGTAACCAGATCAAAGCCCCAGTAATAAAGATAGCTTTATTTGTACATAAAGCAGATAAGCAGATAAGTCCAGAGAAGAACAGGTGGCATTAATTCAGGTGAGAGCTGTCCAATTTAAGTCTCGTGTTATGAAAAGGAAACAGTGCAGATATAATCACAATAGGGTTTAGCAACAGATTATATGCACTGACCAAGAAGCATTGGTAAGCCTTCTTCTTGATTCAGGAAGTCATTCACTGGGGTACCTGGGTGGCTTAGTCGTTAAGCATCTGCCCTCAGCTCAGGTTGTGATCCCAGGGTCCTGGGATCCAACCCCGCATTGGGTTCCCTGCTGGGTGGGAAGCCTGCTTTTCCCTCTCCCACTCCCCCTGCTTCTGTTCCCTCTCTTGCAGTGTCTCTCTCTGTCAAATAAATAAAATCTTAAAAAAATAAAAGTCATTCATTTCTGGTCCTTACACTTCAGATGATTTAGTTATGGAAGAAAGGAGCAGAAATTCCTCCCCCTTGCTTATTTTTATTTTCAGTAGTAATGATACATTTAGTCTAATATCTTATGTTAAGTAGATAAGGACAGAAGGAAAAAAATGTAAGAGTAGATAGAAACATTTATATGTTACCTGTTCATGGAATGTAGTTTGACTCACCAGACACATATTATAGCTCAGTGTCCTACTATACAGAAAAGGATCTGGGAACTGAGGGGGGTGGGGGGAGGGGTGTTGGGAGAGGGGGGTGGGGTTACATTATATGTTTATATAAAAAAAATTTTTTAATAAAAAATAAAACTGCCGGTAGACAATTAAAAAAAAAAGAAAAGAAAAGGATCTGGGGACAATGATGGAGTCCTCAGGGTGAGGCAGGATACCCAGCTCTGGAGGAGACATAGTGACAAAGGCCAGGTGAAAAGTATACACTCAATGGTAAAGTCAGAAAAGCTCGTTCATGAGCTAATTATGGTTTTTAAGGTCTCCAGCCAGTAAGAAAAGATGATCCAGGGGCGCCTGGGTGGCTCAATAGGTTAAAGCCTCTGATTTCAGCACAGGTCATGTCCCCAGGGTCCTGGGATCGAGCCCTGCATCAGGCCCTCTGCTTAGCAGGGAGCCTGCTTCCTCCTCTCTCTGCCTGCCTCTCTGCCTACTTGTGATCTCTGTCTGTCAAATAAATAAATAAAATCTTAAAAAAAAAAAAAAAAAAAGAAAAGATGATCCATTTGCCCTGTCCTGCTTAATGGACCTGCTTAAGGGAAAAGAAAATGGCCTCTGCTAAGCTCTGGCTGCTCTGGTAAGGAAACACCATGTCTTCTTTTCTCTAGGTTCACCTCCTTTTTTCTGTATATTTATTTTGTTACTTTTCTCTTCCATGATGCTTCTATATGGTATAAAATAAATCATCTACATAATGACTTATTCACCATTCTGAATTATTTTTCACTAGAGGATTGTCTCAAGAACAAAAAGTGTCCCCATTCTCCTAGGAAAAGACTGATTGTTCTTTAGCCTTGGTAGTAACCAGCAGAAGTGGTTTAACTTGTCTAATTGATCAATGGCTACTTCAGTGAATAAGCCTCTGAAAGCCAGCCACGTAGTGATATTCTCATGCTTCGAAAGCCAGCCAGTAAGCAGCCAACTTACTTCAGGATACACCTTTCTCTGATGTCAACACACTGTCGACCCATTCTCTTGTGTAAGCAACACAACCATGCCTCTTGGACTGGTATCAGCTCTCTCGCCTCTGAAATCAACACACCCTTAACGGACTTTTCCTCAAGTCCCTGTATAACATTAGCGATTTACTGTACTTAATAAGATTGCCTGTTCAGTCTAACTCTTCCTTACTAGCTAAGCAATAAATTTAGCTTTGGTTTTTATTTTAGATTTTGAATCATGGCCTCATCTATTCACAGTCTCCATTTGAAATGTTCCATAATGACACCTCTGTTAGGAAACCTAGAGCCTTGAAAAGAGTGTTAGATTTGGTTATTGATGGCTTAAGGCTGTAGAATTTACAGTGGCAATAATTTGTTGTATAATGTTAGACATCTCTTTCTCTCACAAACATCTGTTTCGTCATCTGAATACAAGATGACTCAACTTCCTTTTAGCTTAAATATTGCATGATTCTATTTCTTTCTTTTAATTTATTCATTTGAGAGAGAGAAAGACTGAGAGAAAGAGCACAAGCAGGGAGAGAGGCAGAGGGAGAGGGAGAAGCAGGTTCCCTGGTGAGCAGGGATCCCCATCTGGGGCTCAATTCCAGGACCCTGAGATCATGACCTTAGCCAAAGGCAGATACTTAACCATCTGAGCCACTCAGGTGCCCTGCATGATTCTATTTCTTATAAAGCCCAATAAGATTGGATTTTTTTACTCTACTCCTACATGTTTATAAAGGCTGATTTTAGATATCTTAACATCAACTACGTCAATAATTGACATCTTAAAGTAGTAGCAATAGCTCACACATATTGAATACTTATGTAATACTTATGTGTCAAACACTGTTCTAATTAAATACATTATATGTATTTACTCATTTTATTATCATAAAAACCTTAAAAAACTATAGTAGTTATTCCCACTCTATAGATGAGGAAATAGATACATAAATAAGAAACTTGCCCCAAAGCACATAAGGAATAACTGGTAAAATCAGGATTCAAGCCAAGCTATCTTGAATCTGTCTAGATTCAGAGCCAGATTTATTAAAACAACCTAAAGTATAAATATAGAGAATGGTGCTTAACTATAGCCTACAACTATATATATTTTTATTTTAGAATTTTTCTGTTGAGCATTTTTATCTGTTGTTCCCAGCTCTCTCCTTGAAAAATCAGTTAATGTCCACTATTTCACATATTCATTAGGTTCGTTATTTTGTATAATCTAATTCAACCTTTAAATACTTGATTTATTTAATAAGTTTATTCTTAAATTAAGACTCATGTGTGTGTGTATAATTACATGGTCCCCAAACCAACTGCAGAAAAGAATGAACAACAACAACAAAAAGGCATTAACGGAAGAAATCAGTGTCTCTAGATTCCTTTTCAAAGCCCTCAAGCAACAGTTTAATATGTGAGGCAATTAATTCTGAAATAGCTTTTCTCTCTAGTTGTCTGTGCTGCAGGAATGTGAAGTATAGTTAATTTGCTTTTAATGAATGGTGTGATAACATGGGGAGAAAAAAGTCAGCTCGTTGCAATAAAACTTTCACATCGTGATCAGAGCATGGTACTCTGCCAGCCTACCTCATTTTTCAATCAAAAGGTAGCTTTGAAAGTAGCCCTAGAAGTTTAGTAAGATCAGTATATTCTGACCCAACTCCTACCCTAGCCTCATTTAGAAATTTAGCTTGCTGTCTTCATTATTTCAGAGAAATCTTTTTTTTTTTTTAAAGACAGAGATCACAAGTAGGCAGAGAGGCAGGCAGAGAGAGAGGGGGAAGCAGGCTCCCCATTGAGCAGAGAGCCCGATGTGGGGCTCGATCCCAGGACCCCGAGACCATGACGGGAGCCGAAGGCAGAGGCTTAACTCACGGAGCCGCCCAGGCGCCCCTCAGAGAAATCTTTTGGCAAACTTACTAATGATTTCTTCATGTAAATTATATAATAGAGCAATGCTATTTATTAAAATAATCACTATAGAGAGAGAGGAAAATTAAACACTCTGGTTACAATTATTGAAATCTTGTTTCTCTCTTCATAACTACTCTGAATTATCTCAACATCACGTATTCTTTTAAATTTCAAACAAAACTGCTACCCAGTAGTATCCTAGATAGTTTTCTCTGTGGCCTTAGAAATGCACACTACATTCCCCATTAGCCTAAGCAAACAATGAATACTGGTGAAAACATAATATGCACTAAAAAAAAAAAAAAAATAGAAATTAGTTTAAGAGACTTTATAAAACTTAAATTTAGCATGATAAGCCTGTGCACAATGTATGTCAGATGATTTCTTTTTCTTAATCAGACATTTTAAAACACTAAAGTTAGTACATAATAAAGACCAGGTGTGTAACCTCCTGGGTTATACCTGAAACTCAGTCTAAATAAAGTAGCATACTGGGGGGATGGAGTAACTCAGTGATAGGCATTAAGGAGGGCCCCTGAGGTAATGAGCACTAGGTATTATATGCAACTGATCAATCACTGAACTCTTCCTTTGAAACAAATAATATACAGTATGTTAATTCATTGAGTTTAAATGAAATAAAATTTAAATAATAAATAAATAAAGTAGCATACTGAGTTCATTGAATCTAAGATGCCACTGTCAAATACATTCCATCTTCAAGGATGTTAACATATACTTTTTAATATGTATTTTAAAAATGAATGAAATAGGGTATTTATAAATCCAGAAAACAATGTGGATCATTCAAAGGGCTGGGACAAGCGTCACACTTACAAGATATCTCTATCAGATGGATCACTGCTGAGATAACTTCTTGATCTATTAGGAAATTATTCCATGGTTCTTCCTACTTAGAAGAGCTGTACCTTACCTGGGCCATAGTGATTATTACTATTATTTTATGAATGTCATGAATGATATAGCTTGCATTTCTCTCTTTAAGGAAAAAAGAAAAAGTTAAGAACCAAGAACTGAGCATGTGCCCCAGCCTGTTGAACTCCTCTTTAGTAACCTCACATGTGCCTTGTGAAATAAACTCTCTTAATGATCTCCCTTGGCCTACATATCCTTTTATTCTTTTTTTTCCCTTGTAGCATTTTATGTCTTTGATATGCCTTCTGAAATCTTGTATTGTTACAGCATGAGATATAAACAAAGACATAAACATTAAGAATATATTTTACTCATAATGAATTGTAAATTTTGTGGAAAAGCCTCCAGATGTGAACATCAGAAATGAATGGAATAAATATATAAGCCATTATGAAAATGGAAACAAATGTTCTCATTCATTTTCCATTCTATTATTTTCTACCTGTTTCCCTCCTTTTCAACACACACACAATCCAACACCCATACTTAGAAAAAGCAGCAAAAGCCAATTAGAAAATTCTATTTCTTAAGATTTTAACAGATGTAGAAGAATTAACTAAATTTCCTTCAGTAATTAGAGAGTTAAAAGCAATTAAATTGCTTAAAATCCTCCCCAGAGGAAAAAACTTAGAAGATTCTCTGAATGTAAACAATTTTCTCAGCATGCAATTTATAGAACTGTAGAAATTCTTTCCATATGAAGATTCATAAACTAATCTGTATAATAATTTTTGCATTTTATGTTCATCTGGAAAAAACTGGGAAATCAAAGAGTATAACATATAACTAACAAATCCTGGACATATATAAGGTATGAATGTTTTACATACATAATTTAATTCCTCATATCAAGCCTAGAGAATTGTGACTATTGTTTTCATTTCACATATAAGGAAACAAGTGTTGAGGGATTAAGCAAAATTACACAGATCACATAGTTAGTGGGCAATTGTAAAACATTTCAAACCCATGCCTGTTTGATGCAAAATCTACATTCTTTGTTCTTCAGCACATATAGCCAGTACCATAACTGTGTCAACTTCCAGAAGGAATCTCTAATTTGGCTTCATTTTTCTTAAGAAACATACATTAAGACATAAACCATTAGTTGGCAGATCTTGGGAGATTTTGTTGATGTCACCATACCCGTAATGCTAAGAAAGTTCCTTGGCCAAATTCTCAATTCTTTCCCAGCCCAGAAAGACAAAAATTCTCAAAATGCTACAAACTGAATTTTGCTAGTTTCCTTGCAAGATGGGGGGGGGCGGGGAGCAGAGAGAAAAGGAAGATTATCACAACAGACTAGATACCTTAGATTTCCACAGACCTTCGCTTCTGTCCTGAGTGACTTTCCATGTGATCATTCAGGGCAAAGGGACAGAGAACTTTATTTCTTCTTAATTTTTTATTATGAAATATACACATATAGGGGTGCCTGGGCAGCTCAGTGAGTTAAGTGTCTGCCTTCTCAGGTCATGATCCCATGGTCCCGGGAAGGTGAAGGAGCCTGCTCTCCCAGAAGCCTGCTTCTCTGTCTGCCCCTCACCCTGCTCATTTACCAGTATCTTATTTTCAGGGCTGTAAGGTCATTACTCTTTCAAACTCAATCAAGCCAGATAAGCAATCAAGATACCTATCTGTGAGCTTATATTTTTTGCAACTGCATCTGGCACCAAGTCAATCAAGGCTGAGCACAGAAAAAAAAACCTCTGGAAATTTTTTTATTTTTTATTTTTTATTTTTTTAAAGATTTTATTTATTTATTTGTCAGAGAGAGTGAGCACAGGCAGAGAGGCAGAGGGAGAAGCAGGCTCCCTGCTGAGCAAGGAGCCCGATGTGGGACTTGATCCCAGGACGCGGGGATCATGACCTGAGCCAAAGGCAGCTGCTTAACCAACTGAGCCACCCAGGCGTCCCTGGAAATTTTTTTAAACTGAAAGGAATTTACCACAGGGAATTGTCTACATGAAGGACCGGAATCACAGAAGTTAGGTGCTGCCATTGGTTTCAAAAACATACTACTATAAACTGAAATCTATAAGTCATAAAACTACTACTACTTCTGCCACCACTGCTACCTCTATAACTGGTTCTTATTCCACAAATCTGGTAAAGTAGCACTTTTAACTCTTGAACTACTTGCAAGCACATATTAGTAATATATTGTTCACCTCACTCCCATATCCCATGTCTTAGGGTACATCTAGTTGCAGCTGAGAATAGAAAATAGATTTTACCTTAGCACCATCTCCAAGTAGAAGGGTGAAATAGAAATTGAGAAAGTCAATCCAAATATCTACTATAGTCATTTTAAAAAGCAAAAATTCTTCAGTTTTCTCACCTCCACCTCTACTACTTGCAAGTGGCTACATACGACTCCAAGCAAAACTCAGCAGAGAAATTCAAACATAATTAGCTAGAAAAGCAATTTTAATAGAAAGGTTGTTATGCAGATACATGGGTATTTGCAAACTGGCTTGAAGCTGCCCAGGTAAATGAAATTTTTTTCTAAGCTTATTTCCAAATTCATTTTAATATTAAATCTCTACATAATGGGTATCAGGTCTCTATATGGTTATTAATGTTATTTCTTGTTAGCGAAGATTTAGAAGATCCAAAGTACAATTGGTTTTGGCCCCATTTTGAAATATGAGAAATAAAATCTTTAAAAATTAATGGTAGTCCAGATAGGAGGCAAGGAAATGTAATTAACAATATTTTTTAACTTAACAAATTCAGATTTCTATCCAGGCAGGTTATATCTTCTTGAATTATTTAATAATCATCTGGTAATAGTTCTTTAACAACTAAAATATCCAAATCCCTTCTCATTTTTTTACCTGACAAAAAGAAGGAAAGCATAAATAAAAAGTATTAGAAGTAACAAGAGGAGCTTAACTATAGATATGGCAGAAATTAAAATAGTAATAGGAAACCACCACAAATAACTTTACAACATTATATTGACAAACTGAAGTAAATTTGGAGAGATCTCAGAGAGATAACTTAGTGTGATGATGTTACCAGCGGTTCACCAACATCCTTTTTTCTACTGCCTAAAGGAGAAACATTTGTACTCCTTGAAGACAGACATGCCTATGTAACTACTATTACCCAGTGAGGTATAAGCAAAAGAGGCACATCACTTTCAGGCTGAAGCATTTAATTGACACTGTTCTGCTCTCAATTTTTCTCATCTTTTGCCATAACAATTATGGAAATATATATAATACCCCAGGTATCCATGATGAGCAGAAACTCCTACCACCTGTGTTTGACTTGTAACAGGAATGAGAAACAGACCTTTGTTGATCCAAGACCCTAAGATTTAAAGGTTGCTGTTGCTACTTCTAACCCATTTTGCCCAGAGTCAAATAATCCTGTTACAGTTGAAGACATTAAATCACCTGTTAGATATTTCTCTCTATAACATTACACCTAGTGTGTGTTCAAAGGAACAAATCATTTCAATAAGTACAAACTTCTGCAAGGCATAATAAATTGCACAGTACTCCTCAATTTATTCTATGAGATGTCTAACCTCATACCAAAACCAAAAAGAACTAAACTTCTTATCTCCCAACATCTAATGCAAACTCTTTCTCATATTACTAAATGACATCCTCATTTTTCAGCTGTGCAGGCTGTGAAAACTTTGGGTCACCAATAATCCTTCAGATAATATTAGTAGACCTACTTTCAAAGGACATCAGATTCTGACTCGTTACCACCTCCGCTACACTGAATCTGGTCAAAGAAACCATCACTTTCACCTGGATTATTGCAGTAGTCTCCTTATTTTTTCCTTACTTCCAATCTTGGCTACTTCTTTCTACTCTATAACAGAACAGCCAGGGTGAGATTGTTAAAATATATGTAATATACTTGCTTCTGTATCCAAAATCTCCAATATTTTCCCAATTCCAACTCCAAGTAAAAGCCCTAATCATTATAGTGGCTTACTAGGCATGGGGCTACCTGTCCCCCCACCCCTTGCCATTATCACTCTGAACTAACTCAGCTTAAAGTACTTCCCTACCTCACTTAGTATCCTATACCTATCTACTCTTCCTCCAATACACCTTGCCTCAAGTCCCCTAGACTACTGACCCATTCCCTAAATATATGTAACTGCTTCTTTAGCTCTTTCAGTGTTTTACAGTGTTTTAAATAATCCTTATTTAAGCTTATAGACCCATACTCACATTCCATATCCCACTTCACCACTTTAGTTTTCCCCTCAACACTTACTAGGTTCTATCATATACATATTTTATCTTGTTTATTCTTTCTCTCCTACCATTAGACTTTATGCTCACATGAGCTTTCTGTTTTGTTTGTTGCTATATCTACAGCAATTAGAAAACTGCCTATCATGGATATGCACTCAATGACTGCTGAATGAATGAAAAAGGAACACACTGAAAATAAAATTTCAGACCAATCTCTCCCCTGCAAAAAAGGAAAATTCTAAATAAAATTTTAAAGAAACTCTAAAAAAACTTGTCAGTACTGTGTAAAATTTGGATTTATTCCTGCATGTAAGAGGACTTGTCCTTAGAAAAAACAACTCTAGCAAAAAATATATAAATATATTTTACATTTATTTATATTTATATATTTTTATATTTTTAAGATATATATATATATACACACATTTATGCCTGGTTATCTAAGTAGAGGTAGAAAAGCATTTGATTAAACTCAACAATCAATAATACACCAAAAAATCCTTTTAGAAAGCCAAGAGGAAATATATAATTTCTTTTTATATATAGAAAATCTCTCAGTTTTCTAAGTTTCCTAAGACAATTTTTGTATATTACAGGATATATATTAAAATATATGTAATATATATAATACAAATATAATCCATATGCTATTGACTAAATATTTTCCACCCCCCACCACCTTGAAACCATGTTGAAATCCTAATTCCAACTCCATATGAGTTCCAAATCCATAATGATATTTGCAGGTGGGACCTTCAATAGGTAATTAAATAAATAGGTAATGAAGGTGGAGCCTCTACGAACAGGACTAGCTCCTTCCACCATGTATGAACACTAGAAGTTGGCAGTCTTCAACCCAAAAAAGGGCTCTCACTAGAATCCAACATGCTAGCACCCTGATCTTGGAGTTTCAGCCTCCAGAACTATGAGAAATAAATGTCTGTTGTTTATGAGCCACCCAGCCTACTTTGGGATAGTAGCTAAATTTACAAAGAAAGAACAAAATTGTCAATAGATCCTCCAGGTGTCTACCTGCACATATTAACTAAAAATATTTATGAATATTTTTCAGTGTAAGCCTTCTACTCATGGGGTATACTCTGTGCTTGCCCCTGAGGCATGCTAGACTGGGAATGGTTACACGTCAGTTGGCAGTGACAAGTGGCATCTGGTCTATAATGTGGAACTACATCTCATTTTAAGGCAGTCAGCTCAGCTAAAATCTTTAAAATTCTTCAGGAAAGAGAAAAACTTCTCAGACAGGGAGAATGATTTGTCTGTGCTCTGAAGGGAGACTCAGCAGGGTTGGGAAGTTGGGATACTCAAGTACAACTGAGTTTTCAAAATTACCATCTTTCAATTCTTAGGCTCTCACTTTTCCCTACTGATGTTATAACTTTCACATAAGAAGTCTGGCAAATTGCTGAATTAATCAGCAATGTGTAGGCTGAATTCATCAACTGCAAGATGAGATTCTGCCTCTGTCAACTCTGGAGCGAAAGGGATATGAGGCTCTTTCAGTGCCAACAGTGGAGTCTCACTAGTACTTGATTGAGATCATGCTTTGAATTTAAAACCTTAGCCTTGGGATGCCTGGGTGGCTCAGTTGGTTGAGCAGCTGCCTTTGGCTCAGGTCATGATCCCAGCGTCCTGAGATCGAGTCCCACATCGGGCTCCTTGCTCGGCAGAGAGCCTGCTTCTCCCTCTGCCTCTGCCTGCCTCTCTGTCTGCCTGTGCTTGCTCTCTCTCTCTCTCTCTCTCTCTCTCTCTAACAAATAAGTAAATAAAATCTTTAAAAAAACAAACAAAAAAAAAAACCTTAGCCTTGTCATTTTTTTCAAGTCCTCCAGGGAGAGTTAGAAATATAACAGCCACCTACAGTCTTTGTATTCTTCATTCTTATCATAGCGATTCATCTCAGAAACCATTTATTCTGACAAAGCCAATTTTTTTTTCAGTACTTACTTCATACCAGGTGTTTAACTGCATGCTTTACCACTGTATACTACAGTTTCTGGTGTGCCATCCTCTGGTTCTAATGGTAAATTTAAGGCCTTCAAACACAACCAAATCAGAAAATTAGTTTTATGTTCACATTTCCTTGAGACTTTGTAGTCTGCCCTATTCTTGATATGGATTATTACATTACCAGTGTTCCAATAGAAAGAGTTACATTCACACTGAAAATGCTTACTGGTTAATAAGTGGCTTATATAATCACTGAGCTATCTGAAGAAACAGACTGGAAGGCTCACCTTCCAGGAATGGAAAGTCATAACACAAAACTGAACTGACAATGCAAAAAATCACTTCTCAAGCCCATCAGGAGGTTTTCACTACAGCCACCAGCTCTGGAACCATGGCATCTTTGTACCACAAGAAAACCACATACTAGATTAGAAAGCCAGCACCTCCAGAACTGTGCAGCCTGTTAAGAGCCACTGATAAAACAGATCTCTCCACTGACCTCAATTCTTAATTAAAGTTTCCTGTGAGTTCTTCTGAATTAGACACCCATACCAGAATCCTGGCTGCAAGGAAATCTAGGAAATATAATTGCCTTGCAAACTCTGCCAAACAAAAAGGCACCCTAAAAGGAAGATAAATAAAAGTCAAGCAAAATGACCCAGAGTATCTGCCCCTACAATTTAGGGGAAAGAACTGTGTTAGAATATATGTCCAAAAATGCTCATAGCATTGTTGTTTGTAATATCAAAAAAATGGAGATAAACAGGAAAATAGTATGTAAGTATGTCCAATAATGTTTGCAGACAGGAAAGATGAATGCTCATATAGTAGTAAATGAATGAATTATAGCTACATGCAAATATGGATGATCTTAGAACATAATATTGAAAGAGTAAATCAAGTTAAAACTACTGTATACAGTATGATAAAAAATTGTCATAAAACTCAAAAAAATCACACTATTTAAGCATACACACATATGCAGTACAAATAAATGATAACCATTAAATTCATGAGGGACAGAAGAGACTGAAATTGAGAAGAACATATTTAGCTTCAACAGAACTGGTAATATTCTAGTTGTTAGGTGGCTGTGGATTTACCAGTGCTCATTCTCTTATGTTTCAAACATGTTATATTCCATATTTATGTATCATATAGTTACATGTTAAAATTTTTCAAGCTTATGCAAGCTTAGTTTGCATTAAAACCTATACATTTTCCAAATAGAAAAGAAAAGAATAGCTTTTATACTTCAGTGGTCAACATATAATCTATAGTCACCTCTGGTGGTAAGATTAAGTAGGACATTGGCAAGCTACATGGTCTTTACAACCATGTAAAGTGCTTCTCAACCTCGACTGCATGTTGGAGTCATCTGGGAGCCTTACAAAAATATTGATGTGAGTGTCCCTCCACTAGAGATAAGAATTTAGTGGGTCTGGGATGCTGCCTGGGTCCCAAATTTCACAAAGCTCCCCAGGTTATTACACTTAAGTTGCAAACTATCACTTTAGAGGAATATGCCCAGGATTTGGTGGGTCCTCCAAAGAGGCATAAAATGAGTGCTGATCCTTAGAGAAGAGAATCACTAGACTGGAGGACAACATCGGCAGAGCTGTTGTGTTAAGGCGGAGCGTAGATTTATTCTACTTCAGACAGTCTGTAGCGCTACCTTTCCATGTCTGATGTGTATCTCGAAACACAAGTCTCCTAAGAGATCTGAGGGTTCCTGAAGGTTATGTTTTCATGTGCCTGGGGTCTTAAAGAAGCCAGATATGCTCAACATACTGAGTTATACATTTTTAAAATCTTACACAAGGATACAGGAACTAGAACCCTTTTCAGGGCCAGTACCTCTTATCAGCCAGGAGAGCAGACATATGGAGAAAATCTATTACAAATGCAGAAAAAGAAGGGACCCAGCCCAGGGTGAATTTTCTCAAACACTGGCACTTTACCAACCCAACCTAAAGGCCTGGGAGTCTGTGTCTGATTATGAATTAAGCAAAGTTTAAAAGACATGACAGTGTACCTGCAGAGAACCGGCAAACCTCTGATATTATGTTCTCGTAAGTATCCTTAATAAAAAATATTTGGGTTATCTTAACACCAAAATAACCTGATATGGTAAAGATATGACTCAGGATTCACTCCTTTCCCTGGAAATCCACCTTGCACATATTTACATGCATGTAAATCATCTATACTTTCACTCAGAAAATAATATTAATAAAGTCTAGTCCCAGTCCTGGCTTCCAGGCCCATGTGGGTGTGTTAGATAGAATTCACATCAAACCTAGCAAATGTGAGTTTCAGATAATAAATAAGGGTAAGTAAAAGAGAAAATGTAGATGATTATTGCCAAATTATTCTCATTGCTGGGAAAGCATGGTAAATTATATATCTGGTAGAAATTGTGGTGGGAGAAGAGTATGACCAACAGACAAAGTCCCATGGTAGAAAGATGCATAAATGAAGCAAAAAAGATCCCAATTACATACATACTTTGAGGCTTTGGTCCCAAACTTGAGTGTACAAGTCTAATAAAGTAAACTGGATCACATGGACATCTCTGTTACCCAGCAAGTATGGCTGGCCCAAATGAACATTAAGAACATGAAGCATGCTCTGCCAATTCCTCCTGCTGACTCCAGCCAAGCCTGAAATCTGACACTTGATGTGATACTGTGTGGAAAGGCTGCTCCCTACCAGAAAATAGCAGGTGGGAACCAAGCCTAAAAGAGAGAGTAACAAGTTCATAACCCTACCTGTTCCAGGGCCTCTTAGGCCAAGGTAAGAGGTCAAGCAGGGAGTTTAAGCAGAGAAAAGGAGGAACCTCCCATTTGTTCCTTATTCTTCCAGACTGAAGGACAGGAAGAGAGAAGCAATATTATACCTCACATGATATTTAGCCCCTTTGAAGTCTCTGCCTTGGAAAATGCAGCCTTATCAGAGTTCTTGAACTTGAGCAACTCCCCTCCTCCTTGTGGAATGAAACTTCTTTGTTTCTGTTTTGGTTTTTTGGTTTTTTTTTTCAGAAATGGTAAGAGCGGGGGAAATAAAGGCCCTTAAATTCTATCAAGTGATGGACATATTCTTTCAAGAATGAAGAACTAGGGGCGCCTGGATGGCTCAGTGGGTTAAAGCTGCTGCCTTCGGCTCAGGTCATGATCCCAGGGTCCTGGGATGGAGCCCCGCATCAGACTCTCTGCTCAGCAGGGAGCCTGCTTCCCTTCCTTTCTCTCTCTGCCTGCCTCTCTGCCTACTTGTGATCTCTCTGTGTCAAATAAATAAATAAAATCTTTAAAAAAAAAAAAAAAGAATGAAGAACTAGGGGTGCCTGGGTAACTCAGTCAGTTAAGTGTCTGCCTTCAGCTCAGGTCATGATCCTAGAGCCCTGGGATTGGGCCCCTCATCGGGCTCCCCCTCATCTGGAAGCCTGCTTCTCCCTTTCCCTCTGCCTACCACCCACCCGCTGCATGTGTCCTCTCTCTCTCTCCCTGTCAAATAAATTAATACAAAAAAAAAAAAAAGAATAAAGCACTAATACATTCGGGCATGAACAGAACCATATTATGGGTGTTTTAAGTCACAGCCTTAAAAATAACCTTTAAAGATTCTGTGCTGATACATCACAGCCAATACCAATTTTGGGGAGACAGGGGCAAGAAAATAAAATCTATTGAGAACCTACCTGGGAAGTGATAAGCACCTGCTAAGAGGTAAATTTAACCCTATGAAGCTTGTGCTCATTATACCTCATGTTGCAGATACAAATAGAGGCTCAGAAAAAATTGTTTTCCTCCCCATTAGAGAGATACTAGCAAAATAAGAATTCAATCAAAGCACATCTGATCTCAGCATGCAAGTTCTTTCTACTATAGCATGGTCTGCATTTCAAAGCTGAGGTCCTAGAAACAGGGCAGAATGTATGAATATGCCTAAGAGGAAGTAGTGACCTATGTGTCCAAAAGAAAGAGTCCAAAACAATCATAACCAGAACCAAATCAGGATGCCCCTCTCCCAGACATAGCAATCTCTCTTGCAGAGGGGAACAATGGGAGCAGTGGGAAAGAAGTTCATTGTCAAAGGCCCACCTAGAGGTAACAGATCTGAAACATGCATAGGAGACAGGAAGAGTAATTTAGAAAATTATAATGTCATTCATTGGAAGAGAATATATTTAATTTGAAAAAAAAAGTGGATTTAATACAGAAATATGAATGGATGCCCTTCCCTCTGAGTCCCCTGCATCTCACGAAGTCACAATGAAGAGCATATTGTCCCAATAGCTGCTTTTGTTAAAACTCCAACTTCATAAGGACAAGCTATGTGTCACCTTCTAGAAACTGCTATAGCTAAATAGCAGTTTAGAAATTTAGGTTTCTAAACTGGCTTAGAAATAAACCTCCAGGACTTCTTATAGTCATGATTCACTCTATATACATGAATTATACATGTTCCAACAGACATGAATGCTCTAGCTGCCCTTTTTCTCTTCAAGGCTCTATTTTCATCAAAGCTGTTCTTCAGGTCCTCTCATTACATTAGAAGGAAATCTTCAAGCATCTTTTAGTTGCCTTTAACAGATATCTTTAACAACTGGTAATCTCTTTTTTCAATGAGAACATTATGCCAAAGGTACACAGTAAACTGCAGGCAATTGCAGAAGCAGTCAACTGGAGGCAAGAAGAAGAGCAAAAACAGCACCCACAGGCTGGGAGGGAAGGCATCAGCTAAGCTATGGATCCATAAACAAAAGTTCCTATAAATAGAGGAAGTCATTTATAGAAAGAAGAGAGGATAACTGCATAATTCATGATAGAAGAAAAATGAAGCAGATTTTCTAAAACTTGAATTTATCCATTAGCTTCCTGAGAGCCCAGTTTGGAAACCATGGACCTACACAAGCTTTCAAATGCTCCTCCACGTGTGTGATTTCAAAAGCACAGAATAATCCTTTACATTTGAAATTTATGAAGTGTTGTCATATTTGAATATTTAGTTTGCTGTTATTAAAATACACAGATCAAATCTCATGTGAAAAGTATTGTTATAATATGTCATTTAGGAAAAAATTTTATTCAGATCTCTTGCCTTATCACTCCCACAGCATGACAGGGCGATTCCTCAAAAAACTGCAAGCACATTAAATTGTATTTCTTATCCTCTGGAATATTCCAGAGGATAAGAAATAAGGCCCAGGAATATTTTTGACAAGACACTCTTTAAGAGCCACAGAGGCCAAAGTAAGACCCTCTACTTAGTTCTAGGGCTGTTGGTGACCCCACATTTTAAAACTGCACTTGGTTCCACAGAGGATTCTTGGTAAATATGTTTTACTCCTTCAAACCAATCATCACCTTCTAATTGTCACTAGCAAAATTTGCACCCAGGGCAAAGTATCAGATGGAAAAGCCAGGTGGAATTTTATAAACAGCATGTAATTCTCCTAGTTTCTAGTGGATAGGCACAAGGCTTTTATCACCAATTTAATTCCCTCAGAACAATTCACAGTTATTTTCAGACTAAGAGTTCCAGAGCCTTCTACAATTTCATACCTGATAACCCCCTGGATGTCCACCAGCATCTCCAATTCAACTAGACTAAAATTAGCCCATCACCTTCTCACCAAACTCCCCACTTCCTCTGCCTCTGTAATAAATAATAACCTTATTATCTACCCAGTTACCTAATCTAGGATATTCAGCACTTTACTCCTTCCAGATTAAATCCAATCATTTCAGCCTCCAAAGTCTCCCACATTTCGGTCCACTTTCTTGTCCACTTCCTCATCCCATCACCTGGACCATTACAATAGCCATGGAATCAAATAATCTTCCTAAACTGCTTCCTCCTGCCATCTGATGCAAACTGATGCCTCCTGCCATCCACCCTCACAGCAGCACAAAGACATCTTTCTAAAACACAAATATGTTTGCACACCTCTCCTGCATCAAAACCTTGGTAAAGTCCCATTTTCTTCAGGATTAAGACAAATTCCTGTGCGTGTTTGTGGAGCCCTTATAAGTTCATGTCAGTCTGCATTTATCTTCCTTTCCCAGAATTCCAGCCCCACATACCTGATTTATGTTTCCCTACCAAAAATATATTATTCCTCTAATATGCCTATATTTTAGCATGTGCCGTAATATCTGTATAAAGTGCTCCTCTCTGGTTCTTTATGAGGCAAATACCTGCTTCCCTTTCAAGTTCTGCTTCTGAATAACTTTCCCTGAAAAATCTTGCCTCCTTCCCCAGGCTGCTAGTTGCTCCCCTCTCTATACCACTATCATGCCCTCTATCTACCTCTTATGGCCTGAATTGTGTCCCCAAAAATATATGTTTGTGTCCTACCCCTAGTACCTGTGAACTTAGCCTTATTGGGAATGAGGTCTTGGAAGATGCAGTTGAGTGGAGATGAGACCATACTGGATCCAATGACTAATGTCCTTACAAGAAGGGGGAAGTCTGGACACAGACAGATACACACCAGGGTAAACATCATGTAAAAACTAAGATATAGATGAAGTGATGCATCTCCAAGCCAAGGAACGCCAAAAATTTCTGACAAAAGCCAGAAGCTAGGAGACAGACATGAAGTAAATACACCCTCAGACACTCCAGAAGGAACTAACCCAGCTGACACCTTGATTTTGGACTTCTAGCCTTTATAGCAGCCCTAGGAATCTAATAGCTACCCAATCTTAGAGTTCCATATGTCACTGTTCTTTACTTACACCTGTTTCTGCTCCCCCCCCAAAACAGCAAATTCCTACACAATAGAGCTTGTACCTTGTTTGTTTTTGTACCTTACCCTCTGTTTCCAGCCCTTTCCCTTCCAGTTCGCCAAGCAAAGTTCCTGGCAACTGGTAGGCACCAAAAACCACAGAATAAAAGAAAAAAAGGGGGAGGATGGGAAGGAGGCTAAGTTAAGGCATCATCATCATCATGGTAGATGGATTGAAGAAAATGACATATCTTAACCATTCCATCAAATGCTTCCTAATGTCTTCATTAAATGTTTTTCTCTAAGAAATATTACAATTTCAAGGCTTCTACTTATGGATGACAAGTACTACCTGTTTATGTTGATGATAAAAACTAGTAACCAGGGGTGGCTGGGTGGCTCAGTTGGTTGAGTGTCTGTCTTTGGCTCAGGTCATGATCCCAGGGTCCTGGGAATCAAACCCCTACCCTCAGGCTCCCTGCTCAGCGGGTAGCCTGCTTCTCCCCTTCTAATTCCCCCCTGCTTCTCTGTCTGTCTGTCTGTCTCTCTCTCTGCCAAATAAATAAATAAAATCTTAAAAAAAAAAAAAGGAGCTAGTAACCAGTGTTTGGCATCCAGCCTGCAGATATGATTTCTTCAGCCCTCAGAGTATTTGGCCCACAAAAAGTGTTCTTTTTTTCTCACGTTTTTATTAGTGTCTAACCTATAAAACCATACATAAAGCCCAAAGTTAGGGTTTCTTTAGCAAAATATCACTGGCAAACAATGGGTTCTCATTCCCATGTGTCCACAGCTTCCAGCCTCTAAGTGATGGTGTCCCCTCAGGTGACACTCACCCTCTCATACCCACCACAGGCCCCAGAACACTGCCACCTCTTTTCCTAGATCATCTGCCTGGAGTCTAGAGCCCACCAACTGCCATAGGAGCTAAGATGGTAAATGTGTCCCAAATACTTTTTAGAAGAAGTCTTTATTCCAAAATATGGTTAATATTTTCAAACAATAACTATAAAGAAAATGGAAGGATGAATGTGTGCTTTAAGATAAGTAAATTCCTGGTGTTGTCCAAGAGATTCAAACTATGGGATTCTCATTAATGAAACTGTCATATCACTTTCTACAACCCCAGAGGCTGTAACCCTTAGCCTTCTCTCACTCTTCACCACAGTGATCCAACAACATTCTGAGGCAAATGCAAGGGTACAGATAGCACCTTTGCTATTTTCATAACCTAAGTGGCCTCAAACTCAGGTTCACAGTAAATGTCCTTGTGGTATTTATTTTATCATTTTGAAAATAAGTTCAAGAAGAAAAGTAAGTAACTCTAAAAAAGCCCTTTACATCACAGCATTAACTCACAGATACCACAGAATAAGTCTGTTACAATTAATATGCACTTTACTTAAATCCACCTTCTCTTCATCATTTCATATTCTTCTGAAGAAGGCAGAAGCACTGAACTAAAGGCTCAGGCTGAAAATTAAAGAAAAGAAAACACTTCAAATTCAAAAAAAAAAAAAAAAGTGGTACTTCCAGTTTTAGTTCCTGAAAGGTATAAGATTTTTCTGGCATTGAAGAGAATTGGTTTTGCCAATTTAAGATTCTTTCTCTATGTTGAGATAGCTCTCCACAAATGTGCACCATCATTGAATGGGGTGTCTCTTCACTTAGCCATTTTTAAGCAAATTTTTGTAGAATAAAAGATCTCCTGAAAAATCATCCTATGACTAATCTACTCCTGAGGAAATACTCTTGGGAATCAGGATCTCAAAAATCCCTTCATAGCAGATTCCACTACTAAAGAAAGTGTTACCTGAGTTCATTGGAAATGCTTTTCATTGGGATGTTAGACCAAGAATCTCACCTTATTTGCATTGAATTGTTAAGATAACATTGTGGGCATCTTTGAGATTTCCATTTCTTCAGAGAAAAATACAATGATAAGGAAAAGGGTGAATCATAAGAAGGAGGAAATATAGACTTTCAAAATTTGCTTCTCAAATGTTTTGAAAAGAGATCATTTATGCATGCCATTCTTAAACTAAGTCCTTTCCAATTTACCCAGTTCTAGTCCTTTCTAAGTATTACTTTCAGTAATGTGGTGATGAAATAAATGAATAAATGAAGCCTGGGGTGTGACTGCTTTATATGACTTTTAAAGACTGTGTTAATAAACACAGTCTCTGTTTATTGGGTTCCCCCAACCAAAATACTCAATGAAAGTCAAATCTCTAATTCACTTTCAGGTATATACAGAAAAGGGAAAAAAAATAAAGGAAATATTATTTAAATTATTTAAAATTATTTAAATTATTTAATTATTTAAAAAATTATTTAAAAGCTTCTTGTGGCAAAGGATAACTGAATTTCAAGACATAGAACAGTTACATGAAAAGAAAGCTATTAATGCATACGTACAGAAGCCTGAATGGTATATTCAGGAAACAGATCATAAGTGGTTATATACAGAAATATGTGCTTCCGGTTCTCTATAGTTTGTATAAACAACAAAGTATTTTTCACTGCCTAAATGACAACTCTTACCAGACAGATTGTTTTGTGTGAAGGAGATAGGTGGGAGAGGGATAATTTCCTATTCTCTTTTTTTTATTATTAGTTTCAGAGGTAGAATTTAGTAATTCATCAGTTGTATATAACACCAGCATTCATTACATCAAGTGTATTCCTTAAGCCCATCATCCAATTATCCCTCCCTCCACCCATACCCCCCAGGAATTGTTTCCTAGAGTTTACCCTTATGTTTTGCCTCCCTCTCAATTTTCATCTTACTTTATTTTTATTTTCTCTTCCCCTATGTTCATCTGTTTTCTTTCTTAAATTCCACAATTGAATGAAAATATATGGTATTTGTCTTTCTCTGACTTCTTTTGCTTGTCATCATACCTTCTAGTTCCATCCACGTTCTTGCAAGTGGCAAGATTTCATTCATTTTGATATCTGAGTAATAGTCCATTATATATATACACCACATCTTTATCCATTCATCCATCAATGGACATCAGGGTTCTTCCATATTTTGGCTACTGTAGACATTGCTTTTATAAACACTGGGGTGCATGTGCCCCTTCAAATCACTATGTTGTTATCCTTCAGATAAATACCTCATAGTACAATCACTGGGTCATAGGATAGTTCTATTTATAACTTTTTGAGGAACTCCCATACTGTTTTCCAGAGTGGCTGCACCAGCTTACATTCTCACCAACAATGTAAAAATGTTCCCCTTTCTCTGCATCCTTGCCATCTATTGTTTCCCGAGTTGTTCACTTTGCCATTCTGACTGGTATGAGGTAGTTTCTCATTGTGGTTTTGGTTTGTATTTCCCTGTTGCCAAGTGATGTTAAGCACTTTTTCATGTGTCTGTTGGCCATCTGTATGTTTTCTTTGGAGAAATGTCTGTTCATTTCTTCTGCCAATTTCTTGATTGGATTATTTGCTTTGGGATGTTGAGTTTGATAAGTTCTTTATAGATTTTGGATACTAACCTTTGATCTGATAAAACATTTGCAAATATCTTCTCCCATTCCATTGGTTGCCTTTAGTTTTATTAACTGTTTCTTTTGCTGTGCAAAAGTTTTTTATCTTGATGAAGTCCCAATAGTTTATTTTTGCTTTTATTTCTCCTGGCCTTTGGAGATGTGCTTAGCAAGGAGTTTCTGTGGCTGTGGTTAAAGAGGTCACTGCCTATGTTCTCCTCTAGGGTTTTGATGAATTTCTCAAATTTAGCTCTTTCATCCTTTCACTCTTCACAGATGACATGATACTCTATGTAGAAAACTCAAAAGCCTCCACCCAAAAATTGCTAGAACTGACACAAGAATTCAGCAAAGTTGCAGGATATAAAATCAGTGCACAGAAGTCAGTTGCATTTCTATACACTAACAAGGAGACAGAAGAAAGAGAAATCAAGGAATCAATCCCATTTACAATTGTATCAAAAACCATAAGATACCTAGGAATAAACCTAACCAAAGAGGTAAATGATCTGTACTCTGAAAACTATAGTACACTCATGAGAGAAAGTGAGGACAACAAAAAGAAATGGAAAAACATTCCATGCTCATGGATTGGAAGGACAGATATTGTGAAAATGTCTATGCTGCCTAAAACAACCTATACATTCAGTGTAATCCATATCAAAATACCATCAGCATTTTTCATAGAGCTGGAATAAACAATCCTAAAAATTGTATGGAAACAGAAAAGACCCCGAACAGCCAAAGAAATGTTGAAAAAGAAAACCAAAGCTGGAACATCACAATTCCCGACTTCAAGCTGTATTACAAAGCCATAATCATCAAGACAGTATGATACTGGCACAAAAACAGACACATAGATCAATGAAACAGAATAGAAAACCCATAAATGGATCCAAACTCTATGGCCAACTAATCTTCAACAAAGTAGGAAAGAATGTCCAATGGAAAAAAGACAGTCTCTTCAACAAATGGTGTTAGGAAAATTGGACAGCCACATGCAGAGGAATGAAACTGGAACACTTTCTTACACCATACACAAAAGTAAACTAAAAATGGATGATAATTTCCTATTAAAGAACTTCATAGATTAGTCTAAATCATGTCTTTGCAACTGGCCTGGATAGAACTGAATTATAGCCTACAGTGAGCCAGAAAAGTATGCCAATGGAGTGGAGGGCAATAGAGAGAGATTTAGTCCATGATCTAAGAGTGAGGAGGGTAGAGCAAGATCAGGCACAAGGGTTTTCTGAAAGACTTGGAAGCTGAGAGTCAGACATATGGCTAAGATTGGGCAGTAAAGAGCAGAGGGAGCAGATGAGGTAAGCAGAGACTGGAAAACAAATGCAAAGAGCAGTGGCCAGAGACCCTGTGCAGGAAAACTATAAAAATAACACTGACCTCTAAGAAACTGTAAGATTTCCTTGACAATTGGTGGGATCTGTGATTTTGACAGGCTATCAGCCTTGCTTGAGAATTTGCAGGATCCCTGTAGTGAGAAGATTTATGAGCTCAAAAAGTCAACACTGGAGTGAATTTTACATAAATATATTGATTTCATCTGCCAACACTAATGCCAGCACCAAACTATTTGATTATTGAATCCCTATGGGACATCTTATTGATAGTTTCCCCCTTACTACTCTTCTATTTCTTGAATTTCTTAGGTATTCATATTTTTAATTCATATTCATATGAATGATATTCATATTTTTAATAATATTTAGAATAAATGAAGGCTAGAAAGTAACTCCTTTTTAAGACTTGTAAAGATCACTTTCCTGTAAGTGGGAATTTAGGTCAAATTTTCCCAAAAATCAACTTAGCAATTAACTTGAGAGAAGTTGACATGTTCACAATATTCTTTCTTTTAATTTAAACCTTATTTTATGTATTTCACTAAAGCATTACTTTTTTTTTTCATAATTCTTACTGAAGTTATCTCTTAGTATTTATATTTCCTTTTGCTTTGTGGGTAGGGCTGATCCTTTCTTTTTGCTTTCTAATTGATCTTAGTGAGGTTATATGAAAACTATTGATTTTTATATACTCACTTTATATATAGCTAGTTTACTGGTTGCCTTTAGTCCAGTGAAATTTGAGTTTCTTGGGTTTTCTACATAGACTCTACAATAATGAACATTTTCTTATCTTCAATAGCTGTACTTCTTACCACTACCCTAATTCATTGAAATTCACACTCTCTATATTTTGGTCACTCTACTTTTTCTATCTAGTCTGTTTCTCTCTCCTTTGTTGCTTTTCTTTATCTTCTATCCCTTAACTGGATAAATCTTAAGCACATTATAGCCTCTAGACTGTTGTGAGTCCCTCCATCTCCCTGGTGAATATTTGCTAAGTAATTAACTCTAATTTCTCACATATGCCATAGACCCATACTTCCAAATATTTAAAGATATTGATATGTGGCTCTTTCACCTGTTTCTCAAACCCAATACATTTGATATGGACTTTCTTTTCCAACCATCTTTGTTATTTCTATTGTTAGAAATATCTTCTTTATCCACTTATTCACTGATGGACACTTAGATTGTTTCCATGTCTTGGCTATATAAATAATGCTGCAATAAACTTATGATACAGATATCTTCTTGATATTATTTTTATTTCCTCTGAATATGTATCTAGAAATAGTATGTTCTATTTTTAATTTTTTGAGGAACCTCCATATTGTTTTCCATAGTGGCTCCACCCATTTACATTTCCATCAAGAACACACAAGTGTTCCTTTTTCTTCACATCCTCATCAACACTTTTTATCTCTGATCTTTTTGGTAATAGCCATTCTAACAGGTGTAAGGTGGGATCTCATTGTCATTTTTATTTGCATTTCCCTGATGATTAGTAATGTTGAGCACCTTTACATGTACCTGTTGGCCATCTACATGCCATCTTTAGAAAAATATCTGTTCAGGTTCTCTGCTCATTTTTTTAGTCAGATTGTTTGTTTTTTTGCTATTGAGTTGTGTGAGTTCTTTATATGTTTTGAATATTAACCTCTTATTTGATATATGGTTTACAAATACTTTCTCCCATTCTGTAGCCTGCTGTTTCATTTTGCTGATTGCTTCTTTTGCTATGCTGAAGTTTTTAGTCAATAAAATACTTGTAAGCCAAATTCAACAGCACATTAAAAGGATCATATAGCATAACCAAATGGAATTTATCCCTGGGATGTAATGATGGTCTGACATATGCAAATCAATAAATGTAAAACACCATATTAATAGAATGAAAGATAAAAATCACATGATCGGGGCACTTGGGTGGCTCAGTCATTAGCATCTGCCTCCGGCTGAGGTCACGATCCCAGGGTCCTGGGATGGAGCCCCGCATAGGGCTCCCTGCTCAGCAGGAAGCCTGCTTCTCCTTCTCCCATTCCCCCTGCTTGTGTTCCCTCTCTCACTATTATTCTCTCTCTGTCAAATAATAAATAAATAAATCTTTTTTAAAATCACATGATTATCTTAACATATGCCAAAAACAGACATCTGACAAAATTCAATACGACATACTAAAACCCTCAAAAAATTGGGTACAGAAGGAACATAGCTCAAGATAATTGACACCATATGCAACAGACCCACAGCTAACATCATACTCAATGGTAAAAGATTGGAACTTTTTCCTCTAAGATCAGAAACAAGACAAGGATTCTCATTCTCATAATTCTTATTCAACATAACACTGGAAATTCTAGATAGAGCAATTAGGGAAAGCAAAGACATAGAAGGCATTCAAATCAGAAGGAAAGAAATAAAA